>PVIC010001404.1:0-52720 GCA_004025085.1 Thryonomys swinderianus | reverse complement strand
TGCACTACCCTTTTGTGTCACCTCTATACTTCAACAGATTTATTTATTTACTTCTTAATTTCAGAATATCTTATGTCTGGTCCCTCTCCCCACACACGAAATTTCCCTGAGAGAGGCAGCTATTGAGTGTAAAGTTTGTGTTAGTTGTAAGCAGCGGTTGTAATCTCTGTTGTCCCTATTTTCTAGACTCTCTTATCATCTGGGATTTCTTCCTGCTGTGCCTCTCTATTGGTAGTATCATTTGCTTTCTTGTGTCTTATCTTTATCTTTCAAAAAAAAGCTTCTGCAAGATGTGTGTTTCCCACCAATCACAATGTTGCACTGTTAGTGTATATAGTCTCTATGGCAACTGGGACACAGGCCACAACACCAATATTGCTGGAGCCAACATCATAGTGGGGAAATTGATGCATGCCCTCCTCTCTGTCACCATACAAATTTCTCCATTGAAGCTGGAATCAGATAGTTGAAGTTTAATATGAGGGCAAGGAAGGTAGCAGAGAAAGTGGTATAAATCCAATCTCTAAAACCATATTATTGGGATTTCATAGAATTCTTGATATTATTTGTCCTGAGAAACCTTAACCTGGTGAGCTGATCCTCCCCAAATGTTCATAGACTGGTTGAATTTATGGAAAAATTCCTGTTCTTTACAGATAAATGACTAATTTATGACCAAGCTGATTTTGCCAAAACTACGATGTATTTTTAGATAAGTTCAGCAAAGTTACTAACATAGAGTACAAATCATTCACTGGAGTATATGAACAGACCTCTTCAGGTGATTTCTCCAGTAACTGCCTACTGACCCAGTAAAGGCAGAAGACAGAATAGGCCCCTCTGAGCATGTCCTAGAGCTCAGGCAGCTCTATGGAGTCATGCAGGGAATGAAGAGGAACCAACAAGGCTCTTCTGGTTGCTCGTCTAGGACTCTGGGTCCTTCTAAATATAGGGAGGTGCAGCCTGAGTGCCTAAAGCAGGCTTCTGTACTGGCCTGGTAACATTGGGAGCACCTGCCTTAAACCTCCATTGCAAGGTGATGTCTCGTGTATTGCCGGGTGTTCAGCAACACCAGTGCCTTCTGCTGTGCACATTCCAATAGCAACTTCAGTTATGACAAGAAAAAATACAAACATCACCCAGGACAGGCAAAAGTCACTCAGATTAAGATCCCCCAGCTTGGGCCGGAGGGTTAGCTCAGTGGTTCCGGTGCCTGCCTCGCAAGCGCAAGGTCCTGAGTTCGATCCCCGGTAACCACATATAATGCTGGGCCTGGAAACACGCCCACCAACAATCAACACCGCATACCCCAATGCCAGGCGTGGTGGCTCACGCCTGTAATCCCAGCACTTGGGAGGCAGAGACAGGAGGATTGCTGAGTTTGCGGCGGCTTGCCTGAGCACCATAGTGAGCTCAGGACCAGCCTGAACTATAAAGTGAGACCCTGTCTCAAAAAGCAAAAAAAAAAAAAAAAAAAAAAAAAAAAGATCCCCCAGCTTAAAGCAAGGTGAGGTTTGCCTGAGAAATGATTTAGAATCCGTCCAAGGAGGTCAAGGAGGTGTTTACTGAGCTCCTGCTATCCACTAGGCGCAGCTGTGAGCCAGTCCTGGCCTCAGGGAGTGCACACTCTAGGAGAGACTTGTCTCACGCTTTTAACCACCTGGATCCCTTTCTCTCCCACCAGCCTCACAGCAAATTCTCAAGTCCTCTATAGGGCAGGGAAAGCAAGATACGAGTTCATATGTATAGATTCTTTTTATTCAGTTGATGGACCTCAAGAATGGTATTGATTTAAAAATGAAACTTGGCAAATGATTAGTTCATATGTTTTAGTTTATGATATGTTTTAATCATTTGGAGTATTTTCAAAACAAATGGTGAGATAGGAGTTTTTTCCCCCTTGTATTTTTGGTCCTTTTCCCTGGAGAAGCTTCTTCTGGTTTGTGTGTGTGTGAATATCTGAAGAATGCTTTTAGTACTTGAAATGTATGCACCTAGTTGAAATGAGACCAGGAAGAATAATACACAAAAACTTACAATCTCCTGCCGTAGCAAATACTCACAACCAGTCCTAAAGTAGTGTCAGTCACCATGTCCTTGGGGAATCTTCCTCAGAAACTCCCCGGGCAAGTCCCTGACTCAGGTGGTCCCCACCCAGGTTTCGTGTATGAATTTTCACAGTAACTACTTTACATGCCTTGCCACCAACTGTGAGACACTTTGCTCAGGTTTTCGTCTGAGAATATTAGCCTAGTGGAGATCAGAACCGTGTCTACTTTTCTACTCTGCCCAAAATTCTATTAAGTTATCTTAAGCATACCAGGGGGAAAAAAAAAATTATATATATATATATATATATATATATATATATATATATATATATATATATATATGAGAGAGATATGGTCTGAATTGCTTAGTGCCTAAAGGAGTACCCAGCTTTTGAAGTCTCATCCCCAAACACTTTCCATCTTTACACCAGTCTGAGGCTTCAGTGGGTTGATTTTTTTTTTTTTTTTTTTTGGTACCAGGGATCACACACACAGGACCTTGTGCTTGTGAGGCAGGCACCAGAACACTGAGCTAAATTCCTGGCCCAAGCAATCTTCTTCCATAGACTAAAGGAACATGTTTGCTCTCAAATACTAACAAAATTAAAACTATGTTTAACTCAGAAAATGTGGTAAATACACACAATGGAGTACTACTCTGCCATAAAGAAAGATAAACCAAAGTCATTTGTAGGAAAATGGATGCACCTTAAGGCCATAATGTTAAATGAAATATCACAAGCTTAGATATCACATTATATGAAAAACCTGAAATATGAATAAAAAGATAAGTACAGAGATAGATCTTTCTCAAATGGGAAAGGGAGCAAGGGATGGAGGGAGGAGTGGGGAAAAGGTAGTAAAGGAGGTGGGAAAAGGGATGTTTTACATACATATACCAACTTCACACAAAGGAAGTAAACATTATATACTATAAACATGTACTAACAAAAAAATTGTACAGATTAAGTTTATTAATCTTAAGGATATTTTCGCACAGCACAGAGGCTCCAAAAATATAAGAGAAATAATTGGGAATATATTAAATTACTAATACAAGAGTTAAGAGGTTTAGAGGTTAAATGCTTATGATTATGTGAGCCACATGGCACATGTAAAATTATATATCTTACTTTCATGTGTTATTATTGAATGTGTTTCCTCCATTGGAATTTAAACTTCCTTAAGATGGAGAACTTGATTATTAATAATAGTATTCTTTGCGCCTAGAATGGTTTTGTCACTCATAGCAGGTGTTCAGCAAATATTTGTTGAATACATGAGTGGCAGACATTTCACCAATACTGTGTTCACTATTTGCTGATTAGTGAGCCACAAATGCAGTAGCATGATAGAATTTTTATTCATTTATTAAACATATCAAAGGAGTGTCTAACACAGAGTAGTCACTCAGTAAGTATTTGATGAGAGAAGAAATTAATTAGCATTGCAGTATGCTCAAGAATGGATTTTTAAATGGCTATGAATCTTCTAAGGCTTAGGTAACAGAATGCACAGAGTGGGTATGTTAAGCAACAGAATTTGTGTCTCATAGTTCTAGAGGTTGCATATCCAAAATCAAAGCATGAGCAAGATTGGTTGCATGTGAAACCTGGGAGAAACACTCTGTCCCATGCCCGTCACCCAGCCTTGGTGATTTGCTGGCATCTGTAATGTTCAAGGACTCGCAGAAGTATCAATCCAATCTCTGCCTTCAACCTCATGTAACACTCTCTCTGCTGGTAGCAATAAATTGAGACTCACTCTACTCCAGTACAAAGCCCCATTAAGATTAGCCACATGCCCAACAACCCTATCCACAGATCTAGTTATATTTCTGAATAACATGGTCTAGAACATGAACATATGAATTGGGGAGTACATATTCACCCATAATAGGAAAATAACACAGAGCTTCATTTTGATGGATGACATCTATTTGAGAAACTTCAGATTCTCAAAATAACATGTAGTTTTATGATTCTATATGGAAATCAATATAGTGGTATTAAAGAGGTTTTACTATGTTATGCAAAAATGTGTTTGTAGAGAGGAAACATGAAGAAGTCCAAAGGGCCTAACTGCACAACACATTTTCATGGATGCTGAGTGTACTGAAGTGACCAAGGGTTATGTGGAAAAGGCTGCTGAAAGATTCGAAAAATATTTACATACAAAACAAAAGGGTTTAAGGATTGGCTTTATTTTAAAGACATGAGAGGACCAATATAGAACTCAACTGAATAGTAAAATAGTGAAAAAAGGGTAAACTTTATTGAATATAAATTTTACCTCAATGAACCCAACTTTGAAAAAGAAGAAAAAAAAAACAGTGTGGTAGAAGAATAGACATTGAGGACAAGTAATTTGGGAGATTTTGGTGCCATTTTACCACCACGGGTGCCGCTCTGAGTCCCCTCAGGCTTCAGAGACATTGCCTTCCAAACCAATGAAATTGCTAATGCCAGCCCCTTTCCTAGCTGTGGAAGATCAGAATATAAAGGCTGATCACCTACAAGCCTGTGACTGTCCATTTCCAGGCTTGATGCCAGAAAAACTCCTTAGCTCATTCTAAGGACAGGTACAAGAGCCCAGGTGAGCCAAAGGCTAAGACTCATGCCCAAATGGTAGCAGGAGGATGCATACTCCATGGGCTGCTGGGATGCCCAGTATCTAAGAAGATAGGACCCATGTGTGGCTTAAAGAGAACATATTCTAAAGCCAGCAGATTCCCAGGAACACATCCACAACCTGGAGGCAGTCCAGGTCCATAAGCCTGTGCCAGCCTGCTAGCAATGGGGAGCAAATCCCAGCCAAGAAGGAGGTAATCTTCAAGACTGTCAAGGAAGTGAAAGACCAAAAGCACTCCCTCTTCTTTTGCTACATTGCTTGGTGATTATACCATCATGGTGGGGGTAGGGGGATGGACAGACCTTTCTCCTTTCGCCAAAAAAGAAAAAAGAACAACAAGAGGGGCTGGGGGGAGGATCTGTTGACCAAAAATAGTTTATTTGAAACACAGAGAAGCCAGATTTTAATGGATTAAGGAATAAATGAGAGTTTAGGAAGCTTAAAGTTAACACAAAGGAGCAAAAGATTTAGTCCACCACAGAAGGTTTCTTCTTTGCTACTTCATGAGGATCGGTACATTTTCTTGTTATTTTAAAGGCAGCTAACGCATGTTGGTGGCAGAGGGGAAACTGAAGATACAAAAAAAAAGGGAACAAATAACATGCATTTAGATTGTCTGTGGAGGTTATCAGTGCTGGAGAGAAGGATCTCTGAGCATTATGAGGGTTCAGTGTCAGAGGGGAAGTGATGAGAAATGCCCTTTGATGGTCTCCCGTTTCCTCTGTCAAAGGAAGCTAGGTTAATAGCTGGAGGTGAAAGGTAGGGGATCAATCATTTATAAGGAATTAAGTAGCATGATGAATGCAACTGGAAAAAATAAACTAAGAACAAAGTAAAGACTTGTTCTGATTCTGTAGATCAATCTTTTTTTTTTTTTTTTTTTTTTGCTTTTTGAGACAGGGTCTTGCTTTGTAGTTCAGGCTGGCCCTGAGCTCACTATGGTGCCCAGGCAAGCCGCTGCGAACTCAGCAATCCTCCTGTCTCCGCCTCCCGAGTGCTGGGATTACAGGCGTGAGCCACCACGTCCGGCATTGTGGTATGCGGTGTTGATTTTGGTGGGCGTGTCTCCACACCCAACATTATATGTGGTTACCGGGGATCGAATTCAGGAATTTGAGTTTGCGAGGCAGGCGCCGGAACCACTGAGCTAACCCTCCGGCCCCTGTAGATCAATCTTAAAGCCATAATTCTGAGAGGCACCGCATTGTACAGTTTTGATTCTGCCTAAGAGCCTAGGAGCTGAGGAGGAAACACATTATCAGATTCAGTTGGGCTCAAGAAGTAGGTAATTGCGGGGCCGGAGATTTAGCTCAGTGGTTCTGGCGCCTGCCTCACAAGCCTGAGGTCCTGAGTTTGATCCCGGTAACCACATAGAATGCTGGGTGTGGTGACTCACGCCCACCAGCAATCAATACCACATACCACAGTGCCAGGCGTGGTGGCTCACACCTGTAATCCCAGCACCCGGGAGGCAGAGACAGGAGGGTTTCTGAGTTCGCAGCGGCTTGCCTGGGCTACATACTGAGCTCAAGGCCAGCCTGAACTACAAAGCGAGACCCTGTCTCCAAAAAGCAAAAAAAAAAAAAAAAAAAAAAAACTCTGAAGGAAGAAGAAATTGAAGATTAATAGGCTAGGGGAGAAAAAGGGAAAAGATGAAAATCAAAAAGTCATAGTAAGCCGGGTTTGGTGGCTCAAGCCTATAATCCCAGCACTCGGGAGGCAAAGGCAGGAGGATCACTGAGTTTGAGGCTTGCCTGGGCTACACAGTGAGCTCAGGGACAGCCTGAACTACAAAGTGAGACACTGTCTCAAAAAAAAAAAAAAAGTCATAGTAAAAAAAGGAGAATATTGTTTTCTGGGCCAAAATATGTATGAATAAGGAAACTGTCCCTACCACATATATGTATTACCACAAGTCTCCAAAAAACCACAGAAAATGAGCTGAACTCTTTAGAGGACATAATCTGGACTCAAGAAACACAGCCTGGTGGTCAGGGCTTCTTTCCTATGTGCCCTTAATTAGAGAGGAGGTGTGTTAGTCCACTTTGTGTCATGTAACAAATACCTGAGATGAGCAGCTTTAAAGAAGAAGGGTTTATTTTGTTTCACAGTTTGGAGGTTTCACTCTGTGAACAATTGTCCCGTTGCTATGGAACGGTGGAGACGGTCTGTCATGGACAGAGTGTGTGCTAGAAAAATCCCATTCACCTCTTCATTGGGAACAAGAGACAAAAAAGAAGAGGAGCTTCTGGACGCTTTCTCTTTGATTGTGTATTATCCCAAAGGCTGGGTAATCTTTCCAGTACTGTTTTCATTATGTCATTCTTGGAATTTAAAAGAGCGCCCCAGTGCTGGGATGGTCAGATGCCAACGCCTGACTGACATCTTCAGGACCCCATTGTTTAGCCTGCCCTCACCTGGTCATCGTAAGTCTTGCAGCTTGCTTAAGAGAATATCCTCCATGCCAAGCCCATTCTTCCAGAATGTCCATTTTGACACAATAGGCTCCACTCCTTAACCTCCCCTGCCCCAACCCTGGCATCAGTCTCACTGCTATCCTTTCCTACAGTCCCAGCTCAGGTCCCACATGCTTCTGTGGCCCCTCCTAAGCCCTCCAGTACTAAACTCTCAGATCTTGACCTAGAAAAAAAACAAAGAAGAGGAGCCAGGGCCCTCATATCTTCAGAAGCATGCTCCCAGTGCTCTAACTTCCTTTCACTAGCACCACCTTCTAAAGGTTCCACATTTACCAGTAGCACCAGGGCCTGTGAACCAAACCTTCAACAGATGGGCCTTTGGGAGACATGCAAGATACAAATTATGGCAGTAACCATCATTAACATCATTTTCATAGAGTCCTAGTCCCTAGAAAAAGAATTGTATGTGTGTTTATAAGAGAAGAAGAATAGCAACCTTCCATGGGACAGTAGCAATAAGCTTCAAAAGAGACAATTTTTTTTTTTTACTTCCAATTCCAAAAGTTGTAGTGATGTTGACAGGAAGGGGTGTTCTTTCATCTCTTATTTTAAGATTGTTAATCTATTCTTCTATCATCTCTAGAGCTAACACCCTTCTCTTAGTCTTCACTGCTCTTTTCTTATTTTTTGTATTTCTTTTCTTATTTCTCCTTTGTCCTGTCAGCCTCCTATCTTTAGACACTGAAAATTGTCACGTGTCTCAGCCATCTTCCCATACCCAGTGTCCACACAAAATATTTCCATAATCTTAGTATTGAATCTTCCCCTCAAAGACTGGGCTGAAAAGTTGGTGCTTGGTTAGAGAATACTTTCAGGTACTTTGCAGAGGACCTTGTATAGCTAATCATGCCTTATGCATTCTGATGAGCTTGGGTATCTATGGTATTCATAAGAAGAACTCTATGCTCCTATGGGTCCTGTCTCCATATGTCAACTTTGCAAAGTAATCAACCATGTTATTCACTGTGAGATACCATGCTCTAGTTATCCTTTACTTGCTTGAGTGGACTAAGATGTACATAATACACAGAGTTTAATAGTTTCCTAAACCCTGTGAGAATTCCTAAGCTTCTTCTCTTGGTGCTTTCTATATATAAGTTCAAAAACAGCTTTAGGAGAATTTCAATAAGCAATTCTAAAGAAGTCCTCTTTTTTGCAAATAAATTCTTGTAGAATTCCATTTTTCCCCTGTTTTTTTCCAACTTCTGATCCTATTATAGCTCTTTCCAGCAATGCTAAAACCCAGCTGGTCTAGAGATTAATATGACCAGACATACCATGAATTTTTTAAATCTCACAAGTCCCAGTTTCTCCTTCTTCATCAATCAAATATAGGTTGTGTGTGTTGCAGTATATTATAAGTCTTCCCTAAATTCTCTTTTTCTTCCTTTTTTGTCTCACTGTCCTCTAAATTATTCCTAAATTCATCCTATTATAAATGGATAGAAGGAAGAACCTAAAGAGCAGAGAAAGAAAGAATATGATTAGATGGAAGATGGAATGAGAAAGCATGCTAGCAACAAGAGGAAGCCAATGAGTGGTTTTCTTTTTGCTACTCCCTTCAGATCACATGTAGGTTTTGTTTTGATGCTTCTTTTACCTAGTGCCCTCAAATAACCCAGTCATAGCAATTTGTTCCTAGAAACTTGTACAGTATATCTCGTACTATCCCAGAAGATTGAACTCTCCTCCTTGGCACATTTCTGCCAAGCCTCTTACTAACTGAGAGAACTTGAACCAACTGCCATTAATTTCACCTACACTTTATACCACCCTGGCACGGAAAGAGTTAATAGGTGATGTAATTCGGAAAGCACTTAAGCAACAATTTGGTCTTTCTTTATTAACATTCAAAATATAAACAGGTAAACTACATGTTGAATTCATTAAATTCTCCCTCTACTGTTTAGAAATATGAAAACTGCATTTTTTAAAAAAGGACTGATTGGTGTCATGTGCGTATCTGTTCATTTCTGTTTATGCAAGATAATAAGAGTATTAACGTGGAAAAGGAATAATGGTATTTATAATTCATCACTACTGTTTATATAAGATGAAAATATCTGAAAAGAAATGGGGAGAGAGCACTTTCTGCTCTCTGCATACATTAAATTCTTCTATTTTTACTGATAATGTGTGTGAGAAGAAAAACAAGTTTAACGACCTAAAGAAAAGTTAATGTTCTTTATTTCGTGTTCACTAACATTAACCTAGGGTGACTAGGTTCAGAAAATAAGGTCCTAAAATGTAATGGAGGGGCTACCTCCCTGTAAAGGAAAATGAGGACCAGGGAGATGAGCTTTATTAAATCCTCTCTGAGACTGAAATTATTTGAATAAGATTATAGTCTTCTACAGAATGCTGAAGTCTTCTGTCCTTGGGGATGATGAGTGACATCAGGAAGATCAGCGACTTATAGTTTGCCTGTTACTGGAGATACAATTCTTAGGGGCTGAAGCCCCATTAAATATTCCAAAAAAGATGAAAAAATGATACTTTAGATCAGATTATAAGGATCCATTTTTAAAAATTAAATAGTTCTAAATAGACTTTTACAGTATTTTAAGACAGTTTCCAAAAGAAAGGTTAAGTGGGGCCAGAGAAGAGATTTCATAGGGGGTACATTAGGATGTCAAATTAGCTGAATTAATAATATAATCCATAAAAGGTCAAGTCATTCATGAGGGGTTAATGATTATCACAGGGCAACTGAGAGGAAAAAATCAAATAAAGAAGATAAATAAGGGTTGTTTTGTGCTGGTTGTTATGATACTTGTTTCAAATGAAAATGGAGACAAATACTTTCCAAAAAGTGGATTAGAATAGAAGATTATTGAAGGAAGGAGTGGAACCTCCTTCACAATGTAATGAGTGGTAGGTTCTGAAAATAAATAAATAAATAAATAAATAGAATTCATGAATGATCTGTGGCTCCATTTAAAAATAATTTTCATATTCTCCTTTCTCTAAACCATCTCTCAAGGTAAGCTTAGAAACTTTACTAGGCTCAGTTAAGAATGAGTTGACTTTTGACAAGGACATAAAGCCATTAATTTTTGTAATTTATTCCTTTTAATCCCCATTCACACTCCTAATCTGTTCACTCCATGTTCCATTGTGAATGGGACCAGTCCTATATGAAATGATGGAAGATGAAGCCAGAAAGGTAGCAAGATGAGTACTGTACTGGGCCTTGGAGACTCTGGTAAAGGCTGTGGGATCCAAACCATTGAAGAACCTGAAAAATTCCTGTGAGTAGGAGGAAATGAAATCATGGCAACTCCTTTACTGTAGGATGGCGGGATGAAGCAGTTTCGGCCAAAGGATGGAAACACAGGTTTAATAACTCGATTTAGGCTATGGGTCAAACATGACATGCAAATAAAGGCAAACTCACTCTCTGAACTTTCCATTTGTGCATTATCTCCAGTTTTACCAACTTGACAGCCCCATGTGGCTGCCATACCAGAGAGAAGCTCAAATAGTGATAGCAGTGTGCTCTAGAACTGACAGAAGGTCTTCAGTTTCAAACTGTGAGCTTTCAGACACTTAAAACAAGAATTTTAAATATTAGATAGGTTTCTCTTTGTATTAATGATCACTGTACTGGGAATTATCGAATTCCTTAGGCACCTAGTGTTGTGTGTCAAAGTCCCCTTGCAGAACTAGAGGTTGAAAGCCCACATAAGATGCACACACTCTGTGATCAAGTCCTAACAAAGTGAGCCAGTTTACCCCATGTCCTTTTAAGAAGGGAGAGATGTGATAGTTTTCCTGAAATGGGGTGTTAAGAAGAGCTCATTTTCTTGGCTGTTTTATCTAAATCTTCAAAACTCTGAAGCCATGTACTAGTGGAACCAAGGGAAATAGCCTAGAATTTTTCTTGTCATTTACAAAGATGACAGACTTTAAAATCTGATGACTTTTTCAAAAGCTTCTAACAAGACCTAGAACTTGCCTGGCTCCATTTGTCAGGCCAGGAGGCATTTTTATGATTTATCCATAGAGGTTTTTAGAAGATCCTTACACTTACTGTCTAAATTAATGATATTCCTTTCTCCTCCCATGACAAAAAGCACTCTACACTATATACATTATGTTAAAGGTTTAAAAAAAAACATGTGGACATATTCTATAAAAGCATTTTCAGTTTCATCATGCTGACAAGCTGATTCCATTAAATCACCCACCATCATCATGTTCACTTTTTTCTTCTTTTTTTGAAAAGTTAGAAAACAGTGATCACAGAGTTTTCAAGGCATTCACTTTGGCTAAAATAAATCCAGAAAAACATGAGTCTGTTCCTTGAAATGGAAAAAAAGATATGTCATTCTCTCTTCAGCCCTTCTCTTGAAACTGTTTAGGATAGGGAAGGAGACTATAGCTCTTTTTAAAATGTTTCCAATAAAATAAGATTTTTTTTTTTTTTTGCTTTTTTGAGACAGGGTCTCGCTTTGTAGTTCAGGCTGGCCCTGAGCTCACTATGGTGCCCAGGCAAGGCGCCACGAACTCAGCAATCCTCTTGTCTCTGCCTCCCGAGTGCTGGGATTACAGGCGTGAGCCACCACGTCCGGCATTGTGGTATGCGGTGTTGATTGTTGGTGGGCGTGTCTCCACGCCCAGCATTATATGTGGTTACCGGGGATCGAACTCAGGTCCTTGAGCTTGCGAGGCAAGCGCCGGAACCACTGAGCTAACCCTCCGGCCCTAAAATGAGATTTTTTAAAAATGTTCTGAATATGCATCAAGTGTTATTACCTTATTATTTTTTACATATTATTTGTTACTTAAAATAGGCAGTTCAAAACGCTGAATGGATGAAATGAAAGGGTTTTATTCAAGGATTTTTTACTATATACTCTCCAATAAATTCCTATTTGATAATGTTTCAGAGTCATTCTTCTGTTTTGAATTAGGGCAGATATATCCCTACTCTTCTCAACTCGTGCTTTCTGTACTGAGAGAGAATAATCATATGATCACACTGCTGCTGGGTCATTTGAAGCATTGAGTAGATGTGTGAAATGAGAGAAAAAATGCTCAGTATGGGGTTAATTAGCTCTGCAGAGTTGTGGGTGGTCACTTCCTCAGGACCAAATCATGCAGGGGGAACTATGCATGTGCAGACTTAGAAAATTGAAAGAAAGCCATGAACCTTCAGACTCTGGGGCACAAACTGATCAGAAACAAGAAAGGAAGTCTTTTGTGCCATGAGTTCTTTGGGCTTCATTGGTCAGAGACAAATGATTTCCCCTTGAAGTTTCTGGTGCAGGCCACTGTTAGACCCTGAAAATGAATCTATGGTTTCAGAAAGCCCTGGCAAAACTCATATTTTTTGAAATCTACCTCTGTTGTCACTTTAAAAATTATATTTTCTCAGTTCCCCTTAATGTGCCTTATTTCCTAGGTCTTGGAAACAATCTATTTTCTTCCTGAAAGTATGGGTGAACCTTTTATGATTTTATCATCGTGTCTTACAGACAGCTACTGGTTTCCTGCTGGCTAAGATCAGTTCAGTCCTATAGCTTGGACTGAGGGATCCCCACTAGGTTGTTTACAGCCCTCTTTTGTGAAGTGGGAGGTTAAAGAGCAGACAAAAAATATTCCTCAGCTCCTAGATCCTTAATAGGTGGCCACAGGAATTCAGGTGTTTACAAGGAAATCTCACAGGCCAGGTTTTCCAAAACAGAAAGGCATTGTAAAATCTCCTTGAGAACTTGCTAAGAAGATCCTGGAACCAATGGCTAACCATAAGGAATATGTGAATATGAGAATTAAGTTTCAGCACAAACCATTTGTTTTGTTTTGTTGTTTCTATCCAAGTTACTTTGACATTATTTAGAACAAACTTCAAAAAGAGAATGGACAGAAAGTCCCAAAATGCTCCTAACTTTTGAAAGGAAACATATGATGTATGCATATTTATATAGATATTTTTATTTGAACCCAAATGGGGAAGCAGATGAACAACTGGAAGATTTGAAGAGTCTGGGACAGAACCCACTATCACCACCCCCTCCCCCTACACAAACACCAAATCTTTCCCTCATCACCTACGAAATAAACCCGCATGTGGATCTTATAGCAACAGTTAAGAAAATGCAAATTCCTGTAAGAGGAAGTATGAAGACAATTGAATTAATACATTTTTAGAAAACAGCAGGTTGCAGTTGGGGAGGATCAAGAGCTGACCAAAAATGCTTCCAAAGGACCAGTCCCAGTCACTCTTGTTCCTTTTTCTTTAGCTGCCTGATAATAGGGATGTGGATGGGGAAATAAGAAGAGATGGAAGGAGGGAGATATGCAATAATAAGCTTTATAAATTCTAATAACCCATGCTATCAGCTTATTGTGCCACAGCTTTTCAAACTTCAAGTTGCCAGTTAGCTTGACACCATAGCTGTCCACTCATCTGAGAAACATAATCAATGCTACATGCACCTCCCATCAGCCTAGTTAGGTCGTCAAAGTTAGCTAACTGCTGACTTTATTTTCATTAGTTCTCCTGAACAAAAGGTTTCTTTTTAGAGGTCTTAGACCTCTATCCTCCCAACTCCTGATCACAGTAATCATCAACCTCAAGAAGTCATTAGTGAAGACTAGAACAATCTCCTGTAACAAGTAGATATGAAAAAATTGGCATGGTTTGTGTCTTTGATTTATGTTCTTATAAAAATAATGGGTTGCAAGATAAAACTACATTTTTTTGCTCTCTCAATCTCTTTTTTTTAACTGGATCTTTAGAAGTTGCACCAGAGCTAAGGTTTTGTTGTTTTTTTCCCTAACAAAGATTGAATAATGCTCAAAGGTTTTAACAGCCAAAGTCCATCTTTAGAAATAGCTTTCTTCTATAATGTACTGCCAATTTATTATGTGTGTGTATTTTGACCTTCCTGCTATGGGCTTCCCATTGATTGGTACATGTTAGTGCTTATAAGAGTTGGGCAATAGTTCAGTGATCTAGTCCAAATCTGGGCCATAGATAGAATGGGCTCTTCTTCTACTTAAGAAATGTGGCAAACTGCTGTAAATGACTCTGGTTCAGACAAGGTTATTGAAACCATTCATCTGACCCTGTGTGCTGTATGTAATGGACACTTCTGAGCTCAAAAGCTGCAAGGTAAACAGACAAGAAAGCCCGTAACTTGCACCCTGAGCTTCTCCAGGAGTCCATCATTGAATTTGCATTCTTAATCACATTGGACCCATTTTGGTCACTTAAAGGAGTTGTTCTGTGGTTCTTCTGATGTCTTTGAAGATAGTCCTAGGTATAAGAAAAGTGAGTTCTTATATTCTGAACTTTTTCTAACTTTTTCTTTAATTGGAAATTGAGTTTGTATGCATAGTCAGTACCAAGTTTATGAAATATTCAACTAAATTTCTTAGGCGTAAACTAATAAATTGTTAAAATGTTTTTCTCTAGATCATTATGCCAAAACTATAATAGATTCATGTACATTTTTTCAATTTTATTTGTGTCATATGCACTTGGCAAACTGGATTGATACCTAAGTACCATATACAATAGTTTAAATTTAATAATTCATTATCTATTTTGCCTAATCTTTTCTAATTTTACAGTGTATTTTAATATCCTGTGACTCTGTATAGTTTTTAGGGTCAGCATTTAATGGGACTTTGTAAAATCATATAAACCAAACCAAGACTAGAGAAATTGTTGAATTCACCCTCATGACTAGAGACAGGCCTGCATTTATTTCATACTAAATAAATGAAAATCTTTCCTATGTTTAAAGAGCTATGAAGAAAGAAATGTTTTAACTGCTTTTTGCAATCTATTTGATTATTTACCACTTTCATATTTAAGGTGTTCTTCTTAAAGTCTTAAGTTCATCACTGGACAGTTTGGTGTCATTTTGCCTTAGGACAAGAATCCTGATTGGTATCCTCTTTGTAAAAACAGTCTGAAAACTGTGAAGAATACACTTTCGGTCTGTTTTCCCTCAGCTAGATTATCCCATTTAAAAAATTTGCTTTTGTTCTTATAACTCTTTCTATACTTAAATGGCAGAAGGAACTATTTTTAAAACTCCTGTCATATATGATGCCCCTGAGAAAGGCACGGCATATTTTAATTTCACTGTGCTGATGTGGAAATAGCCACAACTTGTTCATTATATTCTGATGGACAGAGCATTTGTGTTCATTTAACCTTGAGGTTTAAACTTGTTCCCAAAAAAGTAACTGACTCATAACATTGGCCAGAGCCATGAATAAAGAGCATCAGTTTTCCTAATCTTTAAGCTCATCTTGCCCCAACTCCTAAAATGCACTAAAATTAACTTTTCCTTGACCTCTCTCTGTGCTATTTATTTACTGATTTAACAACTTTTTTTCTATCATCTTTGTCTCCTAAAATAGATGGACAGCATTTATTCAACAAACATTGGAGTGTCATGCTGTGTTTAACACACTATGTGAGGCTTTGAGATTCAAGTGTGAACTGTTAGCAAAGGCTCAGAGACATAGATGTTCCCGCATGCTCAGGGAGGAGGAAATGGGCTGTCATAGTATATAAAGAAACAATGGAGGAAAAACAGTTTTAAAAACTGGAGACAAGGGTTGGAGCCAGATTGCAAAAAGCCTTGGATGCTCTAAAACAACTAGTAGGTAGTAACAGAACAAAAGAAACTTTTTCCAATCTCTATTACAGGACATTCTTTCACAGTCTTTAAAACACAGACTTTGCCCATGTTGTCCTTGTGATTTAATACCTAACACATCATTAGGTACAAGTACATATTTAATTTATGTATTTTGATAGAACTTTGGTGGTGTAATTTTGCATGTTGTATTGTTAAACCATTTGAGGGAACCATTTGAGTAAAGAGAGCCTTCTGTTCACACTGTTCTGGATGTTTCTTTCTCCTTCCTGCTGTGCTCATATTTATTCCAAAGCCCTCTGTGCCGCTAATATGTTACTTTTCTGTGTTGATACACCAAGGAAACTTGGGATGAGTTTGTCCTATAATAAGCATAATCTCTCCCTTCCAAATGGCACTGATGATAGAATGTGAGCAGAATTACAACCAAGTGCCTCTGATTGGACCACCGTGTGATAGCATCAATCAGATGGTTCAAGCCCCTAAAAGAATATCAATTTACTGGTGAGTTGAAGACCCTAACAAAACAAGCCTTTGAAATTTATAAAGCTATATCCTCGGGAATCTAAGATAGGGAGAGAAAAGTTACTTGGAATCAGATTATAAAATTTTGGGTCTATTTTAGAAGCTATAAGACCATCATGCTAAATGTAAACCAACAGAGATAAGGCCAAGTCACCCCTCCCAGCACTACTGCTTTCTAATATCTTGAACCCCTGGACTTGAAAGAATTAGGAAGGGTAGGAAGACTTGTGTAGGGTGGGGTGGAGTGTTAACCTTGTAACTTGGCAGTGTCTGAGGCTTAGAAATGGGCCCAAGCCTAATGGCTGAACTTTGGTTTTAAAATCCTCTCTCTGTATTGATCATTATCCTATTTCATCATCTAAATTATTGAAAGTAGACATCTTTCAGGTTGCAATCACAGCATCTTTATGACTGCTTCGTCATTCTTCTGAAAATGAATCCAAAGCAATATGATCTTAAAGTATGAATGACCAGCTGTGGCACATACAATCTTTTATGACTGAGTAAAAGACATGAAGAGACCTAAAGAAACTGATCGATCCATAGGAGATGCTAAATGACCTTGTGAATGCTCTCTATGAACGTGTGAATAAGCTTTCCGTGCAACTTTCACCTCTAAACTTTTGTTAGATAGAAATGGAGAATTAAAAACTCCCAAACCAAGATGCATGGAATATCATTAAATCTAGCACAGATTTTCTTCAATATGTCAGACAAAGGAAATCATATATCTAGAGTGAAGATGGAATACCAATTGACAAGACTCTATATAACTGGCACTTAGACTGAGGCATATGAATCTAAAAAGCCAATAATACCTCAGCTTTTGAAAATACTGGAAGTTGGAAATGTATTAGGAAAATCAGTAAAAATTTTCTTCCCACTATTCAGAATGATTCCCACATATGAAATTCAATACTCCTAGAATATTAAAGAGATATTAAAACATTATCTCTACCCAGAGAAAACAAAAATATAGTCACCTGACTTCTAAAGAGAGTGCTTGAAGAAAAAAGATGGGACAGATTAAAAACATGTCCTATTGACCCACCTTTTACCAACTTTTCAACTGGGTAAGTGTTGAACTTCAGTTCATCTAAATTCCTCAGTTCTATCATGGGCACTATGATACATGCTCACTTTCTGACTCATTTTCTTCTCATAAAGTAACCAAGATGATGCACTGTGATTACTTCTCTTAAAAAATAGGAATAGTGTTGTTTTCTCTTTGCAAACTTTGTCTATCAACCAGTGAGTCCCCTGTGGAGAAAGCCCTTGGCCGGTAACATTGCCTTAGCTTTTGGACTTAGTTAAGAGGAACTAGAGACTGACAACCCAGATTCCGTTTTTAACCCAGCCAGATACCTCAGCTGGCGAGTGGCTCAGCCTCCTCACCATAAAATGGGTATTATAATAATAGCTTTCTTACCACTGTGAAATATTTAGAATACAACCAAGCCACACCTGTCTCCTTCCAAAGAAAAGTTTAAACCAGCCTGCATCATCCTGAATCAGTTCAGACTGTAAGGGGAAGCATCCAGTGGGAAACACCTGGAGGTAGTATTAGTTAGTGGCTAAAAAAGAAATGTAGACCTCGGAATAATACAGACTTCCGTGCTAGTCAGCTGTGTGATCTGAAACTAAATTTTCTAATTTCTCTAATTTTTTCCCCCTCTGATACATTGGAAGTAACTGTGTTTTCTTAGTGAGGACCGAATGATACAGTATACCAATGCTTCTCAAAGTCTTCCACTTGGGTGATCCTGTAGTCAGTGTTCTGAGTGACTGCTGGGTCATGGCCAGAAAAATGGACTCTTCAGTGAGGTGTCATTGTGTCACCCTGAAAATACGTACAAATTTTGCTTTGTGCTCTGCAGTGTATTATGTTTCCCTAAACTGGAAGTTCCCCAAAGACAAGACAGAATCTACTCTGTTTCTTCTGTAACATACAAGAAACAGTTACTGGATAAAAGAATGAATTACAAATACGAATTTAAGTTGCCCACAAAGAAAACTGATCCTCCAGAAAGTCTGCCGTGTCGTAGTGTTTTGTAACTTTGCGCACTCCATTTAACACGCTCCATGCCCTAGGTTTACATAGAGTCAGGCTGGAGGAACTTACACACACCAGGATGTCTGAAACCACAGAAGGTGCTCAGTACATTTTAGTAACTCTTTTTATCATTATCACTTCTCTGCTCCATGCTTCTCTCCCAGAGTATGGTATGGATTATGAACAATTTTAAAACAAATTATAAAAGGCTATGAATATAGGCACCAGGGACGCAATAAAGAAGCCCATGTGTCTCTGACCACACATGCTCACCCCCTTAGAGCTCTATTTCTTATGTATTCTCCTTCTGACTTCTTGAGCCTGTTATGTTTTGTTAAAACTTCCTAGAGGAGGGCCAGAGATTTAGCTCAGTGGTTCCGGTGCCTTTCTCGCAAGCGCAAGGTCCTAATTTCGATCCTGGTAACCACATACAATGCTAGGCATGGTGACTCATGCCCACCAGCAATCAATACCACACACCACAGTGCCGGGCGTGGTGGCTCATGCCTGTAATCCCAGCACTCGGGAGGCAGAGACAGGAGGATTGCTGAGTTCGAGGCTTGCCTGGGCTACATAGTGAGCTCAGGGCCAGCCTGAACTCCAAAGAGAGACCCTGGCTCAAAAAAAAAAAAAAAAAAATCCTCCTAGAGGTGAAGAACAGTGAGATTTTAAAAGCATCTTCTTTCCACTCCCTCAAGGCCAAGCTAAGTAACCTGGGATTCATAGATGAACCGTTACGGGGTCTGGGAATCCCTTGAAACTTGGTGATTTTCTGGGGGAGGGGTTTGCATAAGAATCTGTATCACTCTCAAATGTTGGAAATTACTGCTACAAATATTATGTAAGCTAAAATTAGAACTAACCAATCTTTAAAATTCAATGAATAATACTTTTAGTGCCTTGGATATTGACATTTTATAATAATATCTACTTGGAAGTCGTGAAGCTTAGACTCAATTGTAAGTTATCTCTTTTGCTTAGCTCTACACATAATCCCCCACTATGTTTTAATGTACTGAATTAGTTGGGCTTTATAGTTTTACATTCTCTGCTGTACTGCATATTTGTGTTCATCCTAGCAGGCTTAATGCAAATGTTTTATGGACAGCTCTTCGGATTTTAGAAAAAAATAACTTACAGACATACAGGTTGAATATCGTTGAAGTAGAAAGGGCATGTACCTGTAACATAACAATTTGAAATGAACAAGAGTGAATCTGCAGGTGAATACATATTTTCAAACTTTCAAGACATATTATAATGCAACCAAGAAGTAGGAGTCTTTTGATGATGTTAATGAACATCTATGAATTATATAAGTCTGAGAGATTAAATTTTAGCCATAGTATTAAATTTGAGATCAGTACTATTGGTTTGCATTAATATATAAGGACAATTACATTCAACAAAATCTTCAATTTAACTCGGTTTTAAATTGCATTAGACTGTGATATATACTGTGATTTTTCTCTCCATCTTGGATTCTTGTCATTGACAGCCCATGTGTCATTTGACATCAGAAAAAATCATTTTTCATTCCATTCCTTAGTTGTATTAGTCAATTTGGTACAATTTACATTGATCTCTTTTGATCATATTAAAATTAATTTTGACTAATTTCATGAATAAAATCTTCACTGAAACTTAGAAAAGTTGCATGTTTAGACATATGAATGTAAATCCTACATACAGTTTTAAAAGAGCATGATGTATTATTGAAAGTTACTGGATTTATAACATGCCACAGAAGAGTGATAACAACATATTTTATAGAAAATTGCTAACTGTATTTTCTCCTCCTCAAAGGTTGACAAAGCAAGCAATCTCAAAAAAATGTGGGGGGGGGTGAGAAAGCAGAAAGAAAAGAAAGGAGAAAAGGAAAGAGAAAAAGTAAGAGAAGCTGCTCGAGTTTAATAGTTGAATATCTTGCCATGTAGAAAAGATAAAGCTTAGAGTTTCAAGTAGCAAAACTTATAGCGTTCAAGTCTTTAACAATAGTTTTTATTTTGTATTTCAAATCTGAACGAACTTTGAATAAATCATACATAACCTAATTATCTCGCTTAAATTTTCATTAAACTCATCAATTTTGTGAAACAATTTGAAAGCATGGAAGACCCCCAACCTCTCTTGCATTAGCATGTGTTATGATTCAGGCTGCAGATTTTCTTAACTCTTGTCATCCCAGTAGATCACTACTCTTCTCATCTGCATATACACGGGCATTTTCTTTGGAAATTTCTACAGTAATGACTTGGTCCAGAAACTTAATGGAAATGAAGTCTCTACAGCTTAGTTTTCTACTTCATCCTTTCCCAATACAAATTTATTTCATCAGTTCTTTCTCCTGGACCTCCTTTAATAAAGTCTGTTTTGCATCTTTTTGGATGCCTTCTGTGACTGATCAAAATCATCCCATAAGAGAAAAAAGTATTCCATCAGTATGTGTGAAATCCCTGATATGTTGTAGTGGGGCCTAACTAGAATGACAGGCTTTATTTTTCTCAGCACAACTCTTTGGTTTATTAATTTCTTACAGATTTTCTGTTACCCTGTTTGTTTACTTCTATAAGAGAATCCATCAAAGTAATGGTGGACAGACCAATCCTGTGATGATATTTGCCATGTGATTTAAAGATTCTAAAGGAGGGCTGGAGGGTTAGCTCAGTGGTTCCGGCGCCTGCCTCGCAAGCACAAGGTCCTGAGTTCAATCCCTGGTAACCGCATATAATGCTGGGCGTGGAGACTCACGCCCACCAGCAATCAATAACACATACCACAGTGCCGGGTGTGGTGGCTCACGCCTGTCATCCCAGCACTCGGGAGGCAGAGACAGGAGGATTGCTGAGTTCGAGGTTTGCCTGGGCTACATAGTGAGCTCAGAGCCAGCCTGAACTACAAAGCGAGACCCTGTCTCAAAAAAAAAAAAAAAAAAAAAAAAAAGATTCTAAAGGAGAATTTCTCGATTTTAAACATATATTGGAGAAACGTTAAGGTCAACTCTCATTATGCCTATAATTTTTATCATTACAAATGTGTTTACAGGCACAGACACTGCAGTTTAAAGTCACTTTGTCACATTACTTCCTACCAGGCTGGTGAGTGGGTAGAGGATGCAGGGGCAGAATGGAAAGTCAGAACACTGAGGCCGACATGGCCATATTCTCAGTGGTACTGAAGGTCAGCAACCCGTGGATATGCCAAGTTGTCTAGAGCGTCTGTGTGGAATGTATGCTACTAAATCTACCATTTTAAAAAAATTATTATCAAGGTTTAATTCGTCTTTGTCAAATTTAGCTAAAATTGCTGAGGTCCTGTGTAAGCACAGGGCCTACCTGTTCTAGTTAGGGCTCCCGTTAGAGCTTTTCACAGTGGCCAAAATGTTCTGTTGCTGTCCTGTCCAGTGAGGCAACCACCGTCCATGTGAGGCTGATGAGCCCTTGGAATGTGAGTAGTGTGACTGAGTTAACTAAATGTTTAGGTTTTTCCATTAAATTTCAGAGATTTTAAATTTTAAAGAGCAGTGAGTAGTGGCTATTTTATTGAGCAAAATTATGGTTGAGAACACATACAGTCTGACAAATCAGAATGAAAGTGACTAAGAAAGCTCTTGTCATTCCTTGTGATAGGAAGTACTTTGTTGGTTGTCATAGCAAGGGGTCACAGCTTTGAAAATTTTATGTGATCACTTTGATTTTGAGCTACAAGTGATAAAATGGGCTCCTTTGAGAAAAAAACAGTCTCACAATACTTACACTTAATCATCTTGGGCTAGAGATATAGCTTAGTGGTTCCAGCACCTGCCTGGCAAGTGCAAGGCCCCTGGTTCGATCACCAGTTACCACATACAACAATACTGGGCGAGGTGGCCCCGCCCACTGGCAATCAGTACCTCATACCACAGATGCTGGGCTTGTAATCCCAACATTCCAGAGGCAGAGGCAGGAGGATTGCTGAGTTCAAGGCTTGCCTGGTCTACATAGTGAGCTAAGGGCCAGCTTGAACTACAAAGCAAGACCCTGTTTCAAAAAAAAAAACTTTTTCTTTTCCCCACATGTCATTTGTTTTGTGTTTAACTCCTTGTTTGTTTTATTTGTTTTTCAGTTTCTTGATCGTCAGTTTGTAAAGTGCCCCTTCTCTTTATGTAAGTAAAAGTGGTTTATTTACCTTTTTAAAACTTTGTGTCAGATTTGGGAAATCTTGGTCTTTACCGGCAACTTTTCTAGTGGACTTGGTCTGCAGCATTTATTTAGTAAGCATTAGCTTCCTTCTTGTGTGGAGTTGAGACTGTTGGTGATACTGGTGCATCACCATCCAGGCAGGAACTGAAAAGACCAGCAGCCCAAGCAGCTGCTCTATACAGACTGCCCTTTGCTTGGCCACAGCGGCTACTTTCAAAAATCACTGCTCTCCAGAACTGTGGCTTACATTTTCCCATCAGTTATCAGTCCTGAGATGGGCTGTCAGTCAGCAGTCCATTTTGTATTCTTCAGTTACTCACCTATCTGTAAGTCTAAATTTTTAATTTTACCATCTAGATCAGAGATTTCTTTTACTGATAAAATTTATAATGACTTTTTACTAATGAGTATAAGACTACAAATTAAATAAGCAAAAGTTTTAAAGATTGGGGAAAGCGAAAAAAATCTAGGATTCATAAGTGCCAATAGAAAAAAAAAGATAAATTATTTGGGAAAAGACCTACTTGATTTCCAGTGAAAAAATCATTTTTTTTTTTAGAACCTAACCAGGCTGAGTGGAGAGAGTTTGGGTTTGAATAAACATTACTCTGAGGTTCTTGAAAGAGATTGTAGGGCAGCAAAACTAAAAGATCAAAGTGACTACAAGGGATGGTGCCCAAGAAATCCTACAGTGAGTGGCAGTCACTTAATGTGATAAATAATCACCAGTGTCCTTCTGCTACATCTCACCCTCTGTGTATATTGTCCCTCAGTCACAAAAATTATGTCTTATTTCTCTGATTATTTACTCCAAGGTCTTTTCTGTGTGGTAATCATCTGTACATAAAGGAGGTTAGCCTGGCTTTTTTCCCTTATGTGTGGCTTCTACTAATATTCCTGGGAGCCAATAGCAAATTTACTGAGGGAACCTGAGTCCTCCACAGGGTTGTAAGGCTAAAGTCTAACTTGACATTTTATTTGACAGAGAAAGGAGATTGATTAAAGTCTGCAAGGCTGATACTACACGTGATGCGCTCATACAGTGGGGGGGGGGGTCCTTCCTGCCCCTGATAAGTCTCATTTATTCCTTGTTCTTGATGTTGATAGAGTGGGTCTGCTAAGGTTTTGGACGATGTCATTGTGCATGCTTATTGTTACCAGTTTTATTTATTTATACCGTCCTCCTGAGTTACCTAGCACTGCATATTTCTAGTCCAGTGACTGGCAAATCATTTTTTGTTACAGTTCTTTTGTGTGGAAAAACAGTTCACATAATAGCCCTGCATTAGACAAGGCATTAATCCTCACATCCCCAGAATGAGTCAGCACCGCGCACTCCTGAGCCTGCCCTGCTCAGCTATTATGACGTCAGTGCTTGAGGGCAAGTCTCAGACACAAGCAGTGTGAGGGACTTGTGTCACCTATTAAAAATCGAGGTGGAGAACTTCGAGATAAAAGATATAATTGAAAGGCTGTGTCTGGCTCATAAGAAAATGTAAAATTGATTCTGTGCTGCTGCATCAGCCATCAGTCAAGCAGCTTCTAGACAGATGGAATTTTTTAAGCAGATATAAGAGGAGGGCAACGGCCTATGGTGGTTGATAATCCACTCCTGTACTCATGATCTGGTCCCACCCCTGGGTCATAGTTCATGCTTGCCTAGATTTTTCCAAATTCTGAAGTTGCTCTTATGCCAGGAAGGTTACAGTTCTGCTGTCCTCAAATGCCCTGTGGACGTACTCGATGGCTTCAGGGATGGTACCTCAGAGGCCTACTGGGAAAAAAAAAAAAAAAAGGAAGCATTCCTTGTGAACAGATCAGAACATTATCTCCCCAGTGCTGCTCACAGCCAGCGTGCCTTCCGTGGCTGCTCTGGACAGGTGCGGAATTCAGCTGTGTTGACCTCTGCTCGCCACTGCACTTCACCCAGTGTCCCACACTGGATCTAACTCAGATTTCAATAGGAGCTGAATAGCTGCCAGATTTTCCCAAGAGTTTTCCTTTCGATGATTCTTTAACAGAAACACACAAACAAAAAGACGTCCAGCATAACCTACCATGCTGTCTTTTTTTTTTTTTTTTTTGACACAGGGTCTCACTTTGTAGTTCAGGTTGGCACTGAGCTCACTATGTAGCCCAGGCAAGCTTCGAACTCAGCAATCCTCCTGTCTCTGCCTCCTGAGTGCTGGGATTACAGGCATGAGCCACCATGCCCGGCACTGTGGTATATAGTATTGATTGCTGGTGGGCGTGAGTCTCCATGCCCAGCATTGTATGTGGTTACTGGGATTGAACTCAGGGCCTTGCGCTTGCGAGGCAGGCACCAGAACCACTGAACTAAATCTCCGGCCCCAAAGAATCATATCTTATTTATTTTGGAGTTCCTGAAACATAGCATAGTAACAAGTTTTCCATAAATGTTTGTTGACTGAAAACTAAATAAAGATCTATGCATGACAATGAATCAATATTAAGCCAAACAGTAGTATTAGCTTTTGTAAGCATGGTAGGAGACTACTATCAATCTAATGAAGGTGGAAGAGCCCAGCAGTAAGGCACTTTCTGGTGGTTATCAAAGGGGCTGGTGATTGATTGGCTGGGGTGGGCATAAGGCAGGGAGATGGATGCTGTGATGGACGAATGACTTTTTTTTTTTTTGAGACAGGGTCTCTCTTGGTAGTTCAGGCTGGCCCTGAGCTCACTATGCAGCCCAGGCAAGCCTCGAACTCAGCAATCCTCCTGCCTCTGCCTCCCGAGTGCTGGGATACAGGTGTGAGCCACCACACTTGGCGACTTTTTTTTTTTTTTAACAGAGAATACCACTAAGGCTGTAAATTATCCCATTTACAGTGTGGTTTTCAATACTGGAAGGTACTGTCCACAGGGTGTGCCAAGAACTGCAGAGGGACCTAACTTATAAGAATGGTGTTTCCCAGATAGGCTGACTGTCTGCCCTCTGCTTCAAGACAGCATGGTAGAGGGACAGAGGGTTAGCTCAGTGGTGACTCATGCCCACCAGCAATCAATACCACATACCACAGTGCCGGGCGTGGTGGCTCACGCCTGTAATCCCAGCACTCGGGAGGCAGAGGTAGGAGGATTGCTGAGTTTGAGGCTTGCCTGGGCCACATAGTGAGCTCAGGGCCAGCCTGAACTACAAAGTGAGACCCTGGCTCAAAAAAAAAAAAAAAAAAAAAAAAAGATTATCTTTTAAAATGTCACAGTATAATAAGGGAGATAAATAAGTGAGTAAAGACTCATCTCATGTAATAGAAATGTAGACATGCACAAGATACATGAAGAAGAATGAGAAAGGAGTGCCCCTCTGCATGCAGGGAGGTGCTCAAGATAATTCTTCAGGTAAAAAAAGTGAATAGTAGGTTACCAGCTGGATAGAGGAGATGTACAAGACAGAGAGCTCATAATCAAGAAAGGCATGAGAATGTTTATATAATCAAGGGGCATCAAGTTACAGCCAGTTCCACAGGGCTGAACGGTTTTGTGTTGCTCAAGTGTGGTAAGGTGATTGAAAGAGGAACAGAGGGGTGGAGCTGGGAGAGCAGACAGGAGGCAGATCACAGAAGGCATTGGGTGCTGTGCAAAGGAGTGTGGACTTCCTTCTGCGGGCTCAAAGAGATTGTAAAGTATTTAAAGCAGATTTACATTTTGGAAAGAGCACTCTAGTGAGAGAGATGGCTGACTGAGAATGGGGAAGCCTGGTCAAAGGGGAAAACTGAAGCCCAAACTGTTCAGTAGGGCTGGAGTGGAGAAGAGAGTCTAGTTACGAGTGTTGATGTGGGCCTTAACATTTGCAGAAGTCCAGTGCATTTTGGCCTACTGCATAAATCTTGCCTTGTAGGAGAAAAGTTAACATATTGTGTGAGGCCAGATTTCAGGCCAGAATACACCTTTAGGGGACCTTCCCAGGAAAATCTCACCTTACTCTGGGCTGCTGCCTGCTGACCACCAGGCTTATGGGTTTCCTGCCCAAAGTAGGTATGAGGCAAGAGGAAAAGAAGCAGAGAAGAGGAAAATCTCACTTTTTTCTTCCCTTGAAAATGAAACCATTTCTTAATAACATCTCCTTAAAGTTAATTAATTCCCCGATTTCCTATTGTTTTCCCATTGCTGCTTTTTCCAAGCAGAATTTTCAAGCCATTGAATTGAATTGCAACTTATACACAGCCGGGTGTTGGAACAGTAAAGTATATTCATCCCTTCTCACTGAATAAGAGTTCATCATAAGTGTGCTTTTTCTCATGTTCACTTTGGGCTGCCAGGACAGTTTAAAGGGAACACTCAACAGCTTATGTCTCACATACCCTGTTCGTGAGACAAATGAGAGAATCCGCGTGGGTGTGTTTGAGTCTTCTCTATATTGCTCCCTAGAGAAAGGTTAGAGAAGATGAACAAGATGAGGAGCAGGGACCCACTGAAAGCCCAGGGCCCTCAGTGACCTGAGAGCAGAACATAGGCTGGTGATCAGATGGTCAATTATGTGTTTGTCAAAACACAGTGGGCTGCATTCCAGACTGCCAGCTTTGGAGGCCCAGCCTCTGCCAACCAAATGTCATCTGGGAACATGCAACACTGGGCACTGTGAAGGAGTTTGAAATAGACCATGCCACAGCCAACCTACTGCCACTCTTATAGTACCAATATGGCATGCACAGCCGGGCCCCATGTTTCAGAGCTCAGGAATTCACTGTACTAAATTCAGGAGGTCAGATGGGTTCATGTTTTCAAAGCCTATGTTCTTTGCTTTGAACACTGTGACTTGCTCCTCAACAATTTCCAGGGGATTTTTTCCAGTCACATGTCTATGGAAACTACTCTTTTGTGATGGTTATGAGAGCCATGTAAATGTCCTGGAGGAGAAGAAAAAAAATAAACTTGCCCTGACAATGACTGTAATTTCTACCCGGAATTCCAACTCTTAGGAAATTACATTAAAGGTGCATAGCTTTTAAAATATCTGGAACCACCTTGGCAACTTATAAAAAGCAGAAGGGCTTTGCCTATTTTATAAAGTGATTTGCATATACCTGCATAAATAATGTCCCCACCTGTACTTTTATGCATTTAGGTTGAATAAATTAAATTCAGTGATCTTTAAAAATTCACTGTCTTTCATTGCTAAGACACCATTTTCAGGACCCTTCCTCCTTTTTTTTCTTCTTGTGGTAGTAGTGGCTAATTTTTTTCCAGTTAATTCTGAGAATCAAAACACTATGTAGACTACTCTGCCACAGCCCAGAGTACTACCTCACTCTGCTCAAATTTCCCTCAGTTTTCTATCAGTAGTGCCATGTCCATATATTTTTCAAGTGAAAAATGGTGGAATGTATTACTAAGATGAAAACAAGGCACAAGATAACATTAAGCTCTGTTACCTATATGTATATTCAAACTTGTGCTGATAACCACTTATATAACCTTATTTTTTCTCTGAGCACTGCCACAGTCCTTTCCAAAATAATCCAGCTACTATCCCATATCCGTTTTAACTCAGGCCTTCAAATTGAAGCTTGGTCAATAGGCTGATCTCAGCCATACTCATTCCATAAGATATTATTAAGCACTTACTATGTATGAAGAATCATATCTAGTGTAGAATTAAAACTTAGATATAGGATATTGCCCTTATTGTAAGGGAATTTGAAATTGAATTAGAAAAAGAAGTTATACTGTTGAGTATTTTGTATGTTGATAAGACAGTAAATGTTGAAGTTCCACAAGAAAGGATTTAGTCCAGAAGGAACAGTAAGATTTCATTCATAAGACCTTGAGAGTTTGAAATTTACATATAAATGTAAAGAATGATTCAAATGGGTCTTAGAAAGTGGCTACAATGTAAAAAGATACAGAGAATGATATTCCAAACAAAAGCATACACTCAGTATTGGGATCTTTGAGAAGGTCTGTAAGTAGGTGTTTCCTTCCTTACCCAAGTTCTAAACCCATTGAAAAATGAGACAAAAGAATTGATAGCTAGGGAATCAAAATTCTGTAAGAACTGATTGAAGAGGATAGCAAAATGAGCTCACTGATTCCCTCCTCACTGTTAACTTTGAAAAACCTTCCCAAGGGAAAATTTGGACCTGCACATAAGCGACACTTTCCTGGGTCATAATTCCCACTAGTGTAAGTAGTAAAGAAAGGAAAATGAAGCTAAACTCTGCCTACAAAGTGATAGATCAATCCTATGTAAATGAGAAATATGGACCACAGGCTGATTTACCATGGAGAAGTGTGAGGAAGGAGGCAAGAGGTGAACAGCATTTAGAAAACTATTGTGGAAACTAGCAATGATGAGGATAATCTTAATCAACATGGGGATCCACAAGCTGGAAACTAGAAGCAAGAGAGATGAAACAGAAGTGAGATGAACATGAATTGGAGCCAAGAGGCCAGAAAATTTTTTTCTTCTCTCTAAGGGGTACCCCGGGGCTAGAATCAGCAGCCATTGTGGTTAGCCAAGTGGTTATATTAAGGAGTCCTTTTAAGAATCTCAAAGTTACTGGCATCAGAGTCTTAAATAACAGACCAAAAAAAGGATAACAAAATAAATGAAACCCACTAGGAAGAGAGTTACAACACTTGTATCTCTTATGAAACTAATAATAACAATAGTATATAACATGGACATAACATTTATTGAATCCTTGCCTTGCTTTAAGCACTAGATTAAATACTTTTAATGTTTATCTGATTTAACTTCTGAAACTATACTATTAAGATTCTGTTACAATAAAAACTACAATATTAAGGAGATGCTGTTATAATAGCTGTGCAGATGAAGAAATTGAGATTTAGTATGTCTGAGTAATTTTTCCAAGAACACTTAATTAGTAGAGATAGAAATTGAATCCAAGACTATCTGTTTTAAAACCATGGCCAAATTTCATTAAACACAAAGTGAGTAACTACTAAATGCTGAAGATACAATGGTCAGATAAACAGACATAAGGTGTCTCTGGAACTTACAGTTTGGGGAATAGAAGATAGATATCAATCAAATGATCACACAAAAGAACTTATATCTACAATCTGCGCTTACCACTCCAAAATGAAAGTAACAGATGCTCCAAGAACAAGTGTAAGAAGGACATCTAAGTAAGTTGGAAGTTTGGGGGAGCTCCCCTTGAGAAGGTAACATTTTGACTATGAGAATATGAGAAACAAGAAGTGAGGTTGGATAGTAGAGTATTACAAGAAGAAGAAACCATATGGGTGAAGGTGCTGAATATAACTGGATAGAAAGAACAAGGTGAAAAACAGCCCCAGTTGAAAGCATGGAAATACAGATGAAGGATTTTTATTGTTATCCTAATAATGGGGAAGTAAACTAAAGAAAAAGTGTGGCATGATTTATTTTGGTTTTTATGAGGATATATTCTTGGGCATTCATCCCAAAGAGATGGAAATAGCCACGCTAAGGTTCTTAACAGCCTTATTATATTAACCCCAAAAGAGAAACAACCCAGTTGCCTTCAGTGAATAGATGATTACTTAAACATTTTTTTTTTTGAGACAAGGTCTCACTTTGTAGTTCAGGCTGGCCCTGAGCTCACTACATAGCCCAGGCAAACCTCGAACTCAGCAATCCTCCTGTCTCTGCCTCCCGAGTGCTGGGATTACAGGTGTGAGCCACCACGCCCAGCTCTGTGGTATGTGGTATTGATTGCTGGTGGGTGTGAATTACCATGCCCAGCATTGTATGTGGTTACTGGGATCGAACTCAGGACCTTGCGTTTAAACATTTTGCTATTACATATCTAGATAATGGAATACTTCTGTGCACTAAAAAGGAGTAAACTATGAGACACACAACTTTTTGATTAATTGCAAGGGCACTGCACTGAGTTAAAACTCCCAATCTTAAGATAATATGCTATTACCTAAACACCACTCTCAAAGTAGAAAAAATAATAATGGACAACAGATTTGTGTTTGACAATTAGGAGTCTGGAATAAAGATGGAGGTAATTGGCTATCAAACGGCAGCACAAGATCCTTGCAGAAGACCTGAACTACAGTGTATGGTGGCATTTACATAAATCTACATGTGTGACAAATTGCCTAGAACTAAATACACAAAAAAGTTTATATAAGACTATTCAAATTTAGATAGATTGTATCAATATCAGTCTCTTATTTAACTATAGTTAAAAAGTGTTACCATTGGGGGAAAAAATTAGATCTCCATATTTTGTCTTACAAATACATATTAATCTACTGTTATCCCAAAACTAAAGTCAGGAAAAAAGAGAAAAAGAGAGCGGAAAGGAATAAAATTAGAGGGAGGACAGGGAAGGAGACAAAAGTGGAGAGTGACAGAGAAACAGGCAGAAAGAGTGAAAGAGATATCAAGCAAATTTCTCTGTTGTGAATAATTTGGAAGGATCCAAAGCAGATAAGGGAATCTCAATGTAGAAGCTATGATGGTAGAGCACAAAAGGATAAAGTAGGACAGTATCCATGGAATAGAGGGAAATAGGACTGAGAGATAATTCAGAAAATATACAAGACTTGCTTCTGGATTGAGTTGATTGAGAAAGATGAAAGAGAAGTAGCAACTGTGAATCTCGGGTTTTGGCTTTGAAACTAACTGAATGGAGGTGGTGCCATTCGCAATTACATAAAATACCAAAGGAAGGCTAGGGTACATGAAAGATCATCATTTCTCTTTCTGACAAGGTGAGTATGAGATGCTTTTGATAGATACAAGCAAACATATTGAAATAGGTATTTTGATACAACTGGAATTCACAAGCAAAATGAAAGCTGTAGATAACAACTGAAAGTAATCAACTATAGTGGTAAATTAAGCTGTTAGCATGAACAATGCTACCTGGGGACAGGGTTTGACTGAGGACTGAGGCTAAAATAAATTTTGATCCTTCATCAGCTGGTAGAGGAAAATAAAATCTATACAATACTGAGAAGGAAAGCTAAAATGGCCATGGAAAAGTCAGAAAACTTTAGCACAGAATCCTAAAGAAGACCATTGTTGGTTTAGTAGTCACCAGTGTATAGTGCTTCTGAGAGGTCAAGTAGGTCAATGACTGAAAATATGCATTGGATATATTAACTTAGAGATTATTGTTGACTTTAGCAAAAACTGTTTTGTTGAAATGATAAAGACAGTACCTTGTTCACAGAGGGATGAAGAAGGAAAGATGCCTCATGTGGTAACTCTTAGGAGTTCGCTGTCAAGGAAAGGAAATGAGCTAACATGGTGTCCTGAAGGAGAAAGGCTTGAAAAACATAGAAGCACTGTGGGGTTTTTTGATGCTTATGGGAGGAAAACAGATACTCAGTGTGTTAGAGAGGGAGAAAGACATCATGATTGGCAGTGGGTAATTCTTGAAATGACAATAAAAACAGCACCTTGCATATATACGTGGAGCTATACGAAGGGAGACACTTCATCTCTTATTGCAAAGAAGAACTAAAGCATTGGGACAGATCCCAGCCCATGCATGGCTTTAGTACTGAAAAATTATAAGGAAGGGGTGGAGATGTGATGAAAGTAAAGATTTGAAATAATTCTTGAATCAGTTGGGACAAGTTGACCAAAGAAACAATTTATTTGGCAAGATATAAGACTGAGCTGTGTCTAGTGAGAAAATGTTGATACCAATCTATCTTATGTGATTTTTTCCAGCTGTTCAATGACCAACATGAAAACACTGGAGATATGTATATTTGAGTTCAAATTATGATTGAGTTTCACCAGTGTTTGAAAAAAAAGAATCCCAGTTTTAGTTTCTCTTTTCTCCCCCCCCCCCTTCTTTGGATTCTAGTTGAGGCCAGTGTAGAAGGGTAGTGAAAGGGAAAGAAAGAAAGAAAGAGAGAGAGAGGAAGGAAGGAAGAGAAAAAAAAGAGGGGTAGTGAAAAGTTCAGCTAAATTATCCAAGCACGTATTGGGTCTGCACTGTGTTCAATCTAGAAAATACTTAGATTAATAAGGCACCATTTCTGCCTTCACAAAGCTCCCAGTCTGGGGGGTCTAAGACTATTATCCTTTCAGGGACTAGGAACAGTTGATTAATCTTTGATAAAAGACAATGCAACTCATATCAACCCGTTTCTTTCTTTCTCTGATGCCTTCCTCTCCTCCACCCTCCCTACCCTTTCAGTTCGTGGTCATTGTTTTACTTTCCTCAAAAAAAATATCTCTCTGCTTTGGTTGCCAAGCCACAGACATGCATGACTGACAAGTCTGACTTTTCTCATTATCATTTTGTTAAAATATGATCATTTAGAAACAATTAGATCATCAACTTGACATGAGGTATGGTAAGGATTTTTTTCTAAATTTTCAGAGCTGGCATCTAACTATTCAAAGGGGCTATGTAAGAGGGAATGAGAGTTAAGGACGATAAGTTAGAGAGAAAGAAATAAGGAAAGGAGAAACAAAAAGTAGGAAAAGAAGAAAAAGAAGGCTAATTACAGAACACTTTTAGGGAGTTCAAAAGACAGCTCCAATTTGAAATGAATAAATGAGTTTCTATCTCTAGTCTTGATCTATAGCCATCAGCTTCCAGAATGGAAACGTAAAGGTATATTGGTGTACTAGAAACTGATAAAGTACCAGATGCCGGCAGAATTTCTTTTAATTATATTAGTACATATATGCAGTATATTACTTTCCTTGTGTGATGTTGATACATATACATAACACATCTTTTTTTTTTTTTTTGCCCCTGGCCCTCCCTTCCCTCCATCTCCTGATTTCCTTCCCGTTTGAGAAAGAACTATTTCCCTACTAGCTGCTATCTGTTTCACTTTGCTCTTTATTTATATTTTAGGTAGAAACCATGTGATATTTAAATTTTTGTCTACTTTTTTTAGCTTAGCATTATCCATTTTCATACAAATGACTTATTTATCTTTCCTTAGAGCAGAATAGTACTCCATTATATGTAAACACTACACTTTCTTTATTCATTCATCTCTTGATGGTCATATAGACTGCTTCTAAGATTGAGCTATAATGAATTTTGCTGCTATAAATGTGGATATGTATGTGTCACTGTAACATAATGTATTTAACTCTGCAGAAGATACCAACAAGGATACTAGCTGGATCAAGTGGAATTTCTATTTTTAGTTATTTGAGGGATCTCCATACTGATTTCCATGATGATTGTATGAGTTTACATTCTCAGAAAAAATATAGAAGGGTTCCTTTTCCCCTACAGTGGCATTTTATTATTTGAATTTTTTTATGATGCTTATACTTTTGGGGTAAGTTCATATCTGGTGTCGTTTTAATTTTCCTATCAGCAAAACTGAATATTTCCTCATGTATTTATTTATGACTAATATGTCTTCTGAGAAGTATCTTTTCATTTCTTTTGCCCATTTTATTTCTTTTGTTTTGAGGGATATAATTGTTTTTGAGTTCTTTATATATTCTAGTTATTAGTCCTCTGTTTATGGAATAGCTGACAGTTTAAGAGGAAATATAAAGAGCTGAAGGAGGTGAAAAGTCCTAATTTCCACAGAAGTAGAATCCTTTTCTGAAATTCATTCTGAGCAATATAAAGTGATAATTTATGAAGAGGTAATGCCATAATGTCTTTCCTCTAACTCAGCACATTCCATTCTGCTAAATTCTCTTTAGGAAATGACATTAGGACCATTTGACTCAAAATTAAATTGTGGATACATCTGGAGTAAAATTTACCAGCTGTTGAGTGAAGCAGCTGTACTTCTTTAGTATTTACTTCTTACATGATTGTATAATTCATAATTAGTGTAGAATATTAGGAAAGTATAGAGTAAGCAAAAAACACCCATAATCCCATTACATAGAAGCAACATTAACAAGTTTTAGATCACCTTCAAGTCTCTGCTAGATTTTAACATAACTGTGTATATATTTCATACATAAGGTTGTATTTTATTTTAATTCAATATTATAATAAATATTTTATAAATATCACAATATCTTAATATTCAATCATATAAAATTCCAAGAATTTACATAATTATCCCTGTAAATAAGTTATTTATATTATTTGAGCTTTTCAATATCTTTAAAGTATGATCATTTCAGCAGCAAACATATTAATACTTTTTTAAAGTAGGAACTATGATCCAGAAGATCACATTGTTAAACTTGAAGGAAAGTTGAAATAGGCAATAGTTTCACTCACCAAGAAACTGCTCAGCCAATGATTTATTTTTTAAGAAAGCTACTAATTACTGATGCTTATGAAAATGATTCGAATCTCTAAGTAGTTTTTGTGAGACTTATTTTAAAGTTGCCTCAAAATAAAAGTTGTAAAAGTTAATTCTAAAATGTATATATTTCATTTTGCTTGAGCTTGTTGCAACAATTATATATATATAATTATATATATAGAGAGAGAGCAAAGCAAAATTATTTCAAAGTCTCACAGCCTAGAAGTAAGCACCGTAAAAACTTGTGAAATATGTTTTCATAATATCTGTTTGTCTCTTTTTCTTTCTTCTTTTTTGTCTCTTTCCAAACTGAAAGAAAAGGGGTCTCACTATTTTGTAATCTGCTGTTTTATTTAACATTATAATAGTTACTTCCACATATTAAAAGTGTAGATCTACATTATCTTGGTAGCAACACTGTACTCCAGTGTATGGCTAATATATTGACTTAATCACTTATTGATGGACACTTGGGAGTCTCAGAAATTTTTTTCTTACTAAATAATGCTATGGTAACTATTATCTACACATATGCTTGCACCCATTTTCTTCAAGTTATTTACCTGATTATATCTTTAGGGTAACTCTGGAGTAGTGCCACTACCATGGTAATATGTATACATTAATAAACTTCCTTCCAGTAAGGTGGTATCAGTTTATACTTGTACCAGCAACAACAAAAAAACCTGCCTAATTTATCTGCATTCTCACTAATTCTCAAATAAAACTTTTATCATATAGTGAGTATTTCATTTTGGGAGTATAAGATTCATTTTCCAGGCATAAAACTAAAGTATGAAATTTAAGGAGCACTATATTAAATTTTATTATGTGAAAATAAATAGTACTATGACAGAAAAATATTGTTTAACTGGAAAAATATGTTTGGCATATTTTCTATCTTGAGTGATTATTAAATCAATAATGAAAACATTAAAATGTTTACTGGTATTATTTTCCATTATTTTCTAGATTTGTCATCTTCCATTATTTATTATTATTTTTAAAAAAATATTTTAATCACTTATATTACCTTCAATCTATTAATTTAAAAATTTTTATAAACTTTTATAAAAATCTTTTGAAAGGGCACTTGCACTTGCAAAGTCTAGCAAATATTTGATTGCTTAGTCTTATTATTTGTTGCAAAGATGTTGCTGCCTGCAGTCCTTTACCCTGTACTTTTTATGCCACCATGACCATACCTACACTCACAGCTCTCCCTGGGAAGGGTTGTATGGAGCAAACTACCAGTCAGGGGGTGAATAGGGTTTCTGGATGGGACCTTAGTACTTTCTGCCTCCATATATTTATGTTGATCTGACATCACTGTCCTCCAAAGCAGCAGGTGAATTATTCACACATATGAATGTAAGAATGCTCACCTGAGCTCTGCCATCAGACTTCTACTTCTGGAAATAATCAGGAAGGGAAAACACACACCCTGGCAACATTGCCTGATCCATGTCTCCAGGGCAGGATCAACACTTTTCTTCTACCAGATGTAGGCAGAGATTCCTGGATGTCCTCATAAATAAAATGCTAGAGGCCATGTCAACATGCCCTTCCCCTCGCCCCTCTTTCTGTAACTCCCACGTGTATTACTACATACTTAATGAAATGGAATATTTTTCAACAACTTCAGGGAAAGTGAAAGACGCTAGAGAAGCAGAAATGCCACGCTGACAGCGTCACACTAACATCCACAGTACAAACTGTGATAGAGTGTCTTCTTTTGCTTTAGGACAGGGAGCATCTGGGTTCTCAGAGATCTTTGATTTTTTTAAAGGTGCAAAAGTTATATAAGACTGTTCTTCATTATTATGTTTTAAATCTAAAATGTTCCCTTGCCTCTTATATTCATAGGTAGTTTTGTAAGATTATTGGTTTATGGGGGCTATAGCTGACTTGCTGTTAGAAGGGGGATCGTGCTTGGAAGAGGGGTTAACTGGGGTGTGTCTTGGAAGGATAGATCTCCATCTCCAGCTTCTTCCTATACATTCCCCTTCCTGCTCACCACACCATGAGCAGCTCTCCTCTTCCATGCCAATGCAGTCCTGCCTTAGAGCCAGCCAAGTACGGACCGAAACCTCCACAAACTACAAGCCAGAATAAACCTTTCCTCCTTTAAATTGCATGTGTGTGTGGCATTTTGTTTTAGTGACAAGGACAGTGACAAAGACAGTAGTTATTTCAACATTCCATAGCACAAGAAGTTCAGTTGCAGATGATAAGTGATGGTATGTGCTCCAGGGTATTCTTAGTCCTTTTGATGGAAAATTATGTATCTGAAAGTAGTATGTATCTTAAATCCATAAATAATGTCCACAAAGGGAAAGAAAGTGAAAGAGACAAACATGTGAAATTGAAGGCCAACCTCAAGCTAATGGAAGTGACCAAACGAAGGCTAGTAAACGGTCTATTATTTACCTAAATAGGCAGATCCCAGGAGTGTGAACAGATTGTCATGATCCCACCTAAATACTGTGAGTGGCACTGCTAGAGACCAGGAGGCTGCCTCTGCAGGCTGCATGTCTCACTTTCCTAATAAGGCCATAGAAAACTTTGCATACTATACACATGTTCCTTAACATAGCTTTTATTCTGAGGCAGATAGAATACAAAAGTGATGGTTCACATTGTTTTTTTGTTTTTTGAGACAGGGTCTTGCTTTGTAGCTCAGGCTGGCCCTGAGCTCATTATGTAGCCCAGGCAAGCCTCAAACTCACAGCAATTTTCCTTTCTCTGCCTCCTAAGTGCTGAGATTACAGGCATGAGCTACTAAATCCAGCTCCTTATATATTTTTCATACTTTTCCATCCATGGATGTCTGTTCAAAGATGCAGTTGAATGTGTATATAAGTATGGATATATATGCAAGATATATAACTCATAAATAACCAATCTACTTAATCATTCCACTAAGATGATTACAGAGGCAGGTTATATAAGAAGACTTTGTAGTGACAAAATTAAGATCTGAGGTCCATTTAGTTCTTTAATACACTCTGTCATCTCTGTGTTATTTCTTATCCCTTCCAATATGGAGAACTGAATACAAATTAGGCACTGGACATATCTATCTTATCCTTAGGCAAGAGAATTATTTTTAGATATTTATTTAAAATAGGCCTCCCTGCTTCTTACACTGTGGAAAGCTAAGTGGGTTCCACCTTTAGTTTATTCCTCATACATTTCTAGACTTTTTGGTACATGAAGAAAAATTATTAAATCAAATTTATTTTCTAGTTGATTTTATTGGTACATTTTATATATACATCTTGATCACATTCAAACATTGAGAGTTACACCTGTACATGACACATTTTAATTCTCATTTTTCCCATTTTCCTGCCCTCACTACAGCGCCCTGCCCCCTGTATATATAAGCTTTCTTTCCCTTTTTTTTTTTTTTTTTTGAGACAGGGTCTCGCTTTGTAGTTCAGGCTGGCTCTGAGCTCACTATGTAGCCCAGGCAAGCTTCGAACTCAGCAATCCTCCTGTCTCTGCCTCCCGAGTGCTGGGATTACAGGCGTGAGCCACCATGCCCGGCACTGTGGTATGTGGTATTGATTGGTGGTGGGCGTGAGTCACCACGCCCAGCATTGTATGTGGTTACCAGGGATCAAACTCAGGACCTTGCGCTTGCGAGAAAGGCGCCGGAACCACTGAGCTAAATCTCTGGCCCCTTTCTTTCCTTTTTTAACCATTAAATTTTTTCTTTCCCTTCTTTATTTACTCCTATCCCCTTTTCCTGTTTTCTTTTGAATATGTTCTTCCTATTTCACAATATATATCATATATTTTAGAACTCATTTACACCTTCAGTTTCTCAAACCAGAAAGATGATTTGGTATTTACACATCTGTGTCACCCACATTTATTTCAGTTATGAGTATGTCCTCAAGGTACATCCATTTGAGTATAAATGACTCAAATTTATCATTCTTTATGGCAGAGTAATATGCCATTTTATTTAAAAAATAAAAAACCTGGCCCTATATTTTAGACAACAAAAATATGTGTCTTGTACAAGGGTATGCGTAAAACTTATGGTAATTCCTTTAATGATGTTCTTGAGTCCAGTCATTACAGCCTGATCAAAGATACATAAAGAGAGACAATGGGAAATCTGTAGTACAAAGAATTTTGGGCGAACTTTTTCCCTGCTTTTACCTATCACTGTCATGATTGAATAATGTCCAGTACATTTATTCTTCACCAGGAGCATCCACATATTCTTATAGTGCTTTCACTAAAATTAAAATTTTAACACTGCTTACATTTTCCAGTATGCACAAAGTGTCTACTGAGTGGTTGTCTGTACTCTATCCATTACTAACAAAGAATCAGAGTGTTCCTAAAATTAGCATTACTGCATTAGTCATCTTTCCTACCACTGAACACAATATCCAACACCCACAGTTTAGAGCAGGAAAAGCTTAACTTAGTTCACAATTTGGGGAAATTCAGTCCGTACTTATAGGGCTCCAAGGCAGGAACATCATGTAACAAGGGCATGGGAAAGCAAAGCTTCTTAGTTCAAGGAAGCAAGGGAACAGAACAGGGTAGCAGTGCCAGAAGACAGTGAGCAGGCCACTGAATATAGTACCAAAGTCCGTGCCTCCATGACCCACACATACATACCACAAGAGGATGCTGTACTAATTTTCTATGTGTTTCTTAATCCAATGAAGTTGATATTGAGGATTAACAGTCAATCTATTACTTGTCAAATTCCGACCCAAACATACCTCCATAAGCCATACTTTTTCTCCAAATAACAACAATAGCAAGTTCATGATTCTACCTAACATAATACGACTGTGTTCAACCAGATATACAATAATTCCATAAATCCCAACAGTTTTAGAATTTTTCAGAAGTCCAAGTCTCTTCTTAGATGCAAGGCAAACTCTTAACTCAACTCTAACCCTCTGTAAAAATAAAAAGCAAGGTTACATAATCCCAAGACATAAAGGTAAACATTACTGTTCCAAAAAGATGGAGAAGGGGGATAGAAAAAAAATCATATCATAACAAGATTAAAACCCAGCAGGGCAAACATGAAATCCTGTGCCTCCATCTCCCGACTCCAGGAATACAGTAGTAAAATGTTAGTTTCAAAGGACATGGGTAGCTCCATTTTTATAGTCTTGCTGGTTGCATCCCACAAAGTTTCTTTCTTGGGTCTCCCTTGGCTGATGTTCTACATTGCTGGCATCTCTGACAATCTCTAGTTTCCTCTAAACCTTTGACGTCATTCACGGAGCTTCATCCATTGCCCTATTAGGGCATCCTTTCTCCTTGTTTGGCCTCCAGGCTTTTCTTTGTAATCTGAGTGGAAGCTTCCTTAATCTCATTCTTAAATTATCCACCCAGAAAGACCAGCATCACACAGACAATCAAAAATTTACTTTTAGCAGAAGTCCTGTCCAGGTACCCTTGAATCTTGGCTGCAGTGACCTCTGAGTGCCTATATGCCTCGGCACAGCGAAATGAACCTCTGAGAATCAGTTCCCTAGAAGACCTTTCTCAGACAGGGGCCCAAGAACTCTGTTATCAGATAAAAGACTGGTACTTTTATACCCTTGAACCTGCTAGGCTGAGGTCTTCTGATTCCTGAGATACCCTCAAGATGTCTTTCCTCTTGTTCTTGTACAAAGTACTTAGTTTCTTTTTAATGATGATAATGTCTTTATCAGCAGTATCTCCTTTGATGCTAATTTACATCTGTTTCCCTCTGGGTCAAAATTTACATTTTAAAATATTTTATGCTCTGCCTTTTGCCCCAGTTCACACAATAAATCTGGCCAAATGCAGTCAGTGGTATCAAAGCCTCAGCCTGAATATTGGGCTGTCCTAAAATTTGCTGTGCGAGATTTCATGGTCCACTACCCTTTATTTCAGTCTCCTGAAAAGTCTCAAAATGTGAGCATATATTCCTCCAAAGTGTTACACATGTGTCTCTGGTCCAAATGGTAATGAAGTCTTTGTTCCCACTGACACCTCCTGGTCCTCACCTTTGCTGACCACATGCTGTGAGCATCATGGTCACCTGAACTCCTACCAAAATCACCCATCAAGTTCTGTCTATAGCAATCTAGAGTGTGTCTAGCCCTTCTCCAAATCTTTCCAAACTCCTTCTGTAAACCAGTCCCAAAGGCTTCCAAACCATGTGGTCAAGTACAACTGTGAAAATAGTCACACTCCTACTAATTTCTGTATTAGTCAGCTTTTTCATCTCTAGATACAACACCCAACACTATAATTTAAAGAAGGAAAAGTTTATTTCATGGTTTAAAGAGTTCAGTCCATAGTCTGCTAGCTCCAAGGCAGGACTATTATGCCAGAGATGCTTTGTTCATGACAGTTGGGGAGCATAGCAGGGAAAGAGCAACAGGAAAGAATAGGCAAGGGGAAATGTGCCCAAGTTTATACCTCTGTAACGCACACAGACACACCCAGGAGCACACTCTACTAATTTGCCAAGTGTTTTTCTTTTTAATCCAATTAAGTTGCCATGTCAGATGAACAGTCATAATTATTTATCTACAATAAGTTCCAAGGCCAGTCACTTTGGGGCAAAGCTATATATTTACTGCTCCATCCACTCTTTCTGGTGTACATAAGAAACAAAGTTTCAGGCTTATAGGCTTATAATCAGAAAACTACATCAAACATCTGAATTCTAGTGCAGGAATCCGAGAGAAATCTTATTGGACACTATTATTTGAAGTCTTTCCTTTTTATCCAGATAGAAAAGAACTGCAGCTAAAACACTTTGAAAAATCTCTTTTGAGACATTTTAATGCTTGATCTTGGTTTGTTCCTTCTTAGATAATGGAGAGGCGGGGCTCAATTTAAGTACCATATAATGCTTTTGCCTACTGTCTTAATTTGTTTATGCTACTATAACAAAATGTCTCAAACTGAGTAATTTATGAGGAGCAATTTCTTTTTCACAGTTTCCATGGATTGGTAAGTCCAAGAGAAAGGTACTGGTAGACTTGGTGTCTGATATGAATTTCTCTAATTCCCAGGGGTGGTGACTGTTGTTAGAAAATGCTACATCCTCCTGTGGCAAAAAGGAGGCAAACAGTTCCTTCAGAATTCTTTCATAAGGAAGCTAATGGATTCATGATACTTTGCTTTCATTATTTAATAAGATCCTATAGACCTCTATCTCTCAATCTTCTCACATTGGCTACAAAATTTTAGTACATGAATTTGGGGGGGCACAGCCTATAGCACATAGCAAGAAATCAATGTATAACTTTTTATTATTTTGTTAAAATAATTTTTCATTAAGTTCAGCATTTCTCATTTCTACTCAGGTAATGACTGACAGAGAAATTCTTTACATAAGAGACAAGAACTCAGTAGAGGCAATCCCCCAAAAGGATACAGACTTTAAAATAGGAAAAGAGGCAGATAGAAACAACACAAACAGCTAGAACTATATACACCTTAGCTGCAACAGCCACCCTGGAATCAGTTAGATACTAGTTAAAATGGAATAGAGAACATGCACTCTAGATATTCATCCATTTTTAAAATTGTGTAGGATTTTAGTTTCTTCTCATCTTTGAGAAAAATTTTTTATAAAAATAACAGTATAAGATACATCTCCCTACACCACAATCAGATTATTACATGAAAAGAATATATACCTTGGCAAACCACACTGACTTGAAAACCAGACTGGGAAGTAGGTAAAATAAACTGGATGACCCAAGAGGTCAAAAGTCAGTATCAATATGTATATGTTACCATCGTCCAAAAGCTACCCAAAACTAGCCATATTTTTTCCTTCTCAACAATGAGCATTAGTAAATTTAAAGATCAAAGTTTCTCTATTCCTAGGTCATCTATAGTGAACTTTGTCTGTGGTTCAGAACTTCAAAGGCCTTCCATACATGAACATATATGCAGATGGATAGGAACACACATACACAGTCTGTTGTATGGGCTTTTCTCCTGTCTATTAAATTCATTACAAATCTATTTCTAATGGGACCTCTCTGCATTCGAATAGAAATATTTCTGGAGCTCTCCTGACTCTCACAACGTTTGCTGGGAGCACATTTAATATGTTTTAGCTTTACTGCCTGAAGATGGAATCAGGGACATTTACCTGCACATGACAGTGCTTTAGCTCTTGCAGTTGCAGAACTTAATGTATGTATCAGTAATGAAAATCTTAATTAAGAAAGCTGCATCATTGTCCATGAACACTCATTTTTCTCCTCCTGTGAGACCCTTTGTGTATTGCAGTATACCTGGTCCAGACAGACAGAGCCCTCAAAAAGCTTGTCTGGCAGATCTTCTCTTGATTATCAACAGCTAGTAAATGACAAAGTCTCACTCTCCTTTTGTCTTGAAGCTGAGGCTTGGAACAGCAGAGCACACAATGTACTGTGGGGGCTTGTTTGTATTTTTATTACATTGGTAGTGTTGATCAAAACTAATTTATGTAACTTAGAGTTGCCAGAACACTAGCAGATGCATATTTACACATATAACCTCAGGGAAATGTAGTTTTCCATATAGAAACAATGTACAAACATATGAAGGGACAGTTTAGTTTCAAGCTATCTGCCCCTTTTTCTGGAACCTTTAGCCATTAGAGTTTGAAGACTATAATATCCCTGTTTATGTGATCTTAGGAATTAGTCTTTCCCTGTACCAATCTGCATGTGCCAATTTGTCATTCTGCATAAAGAGTAAGAAGCTCTGGATAATGAAATAACTTTTTGTAACTAACTCTGTACATAAAAATAGAAAGAGTTGTTAAAGTCTTTTGAAAGGTGACCTATAATTATGTTTATGAAATAATTCCCAATTGTAAAATTTTAATAATGCCCAATAGTAATCTCTAAAATAAAAATTCATTTTAAGTTCCTTTAAAAGCCTCAGAGCACTTCACTTTTATAAAGTAGCAATTCCTGCTAATTCTTTTATAACTTTGACCCAAGACCTACCTACAGAAGAGAAAATCTTATAGTCTTACCACCTTAGTTACCTTTCTTGTTTCTCAGACAAAATGCCAGACACCCAAAGTTAAAGAAGAAAAGTGTTATTGTACCTCATAGTTAGTAGAAATTTCATTTTGTAGTTGGTTAGCTCCAATGCAGGATGGCATGGTAGAGGTATATCACAGGAGAAACAGCTCATGGAAGGCAGAATGCAGGAAAGCAGCAAGCGGTAAAGTAACAAAGCAGCAGGTAGTAAGCAACCACAGTAGGCCTCTTCTTATCCCTTATATTCTACCCAGCCTGTGTGCCCATAGGTTGGGTAGTAATCACACCCAGTTTGAGTTTTCCCATGATCTATATGCAAAATTATGTCAAACCAATCAGTGGACTAGTTTCATAATCACACACTCTTAATCCCAGAGTTACACAATATATCCAGCCACCTCTGAAAAGCTCCACCTATGATCCCTCTGACCACAGGAAGCTTTCGGAGGACATCTAGACAAAAGCCCCAACACTCACCTACTTGTGTTCCATTCTGTCTTCTACATTTTCTAAGTGTCTAGTCTGTAATGTTAAACATTTTCTGGAAGATCCATATAAATAATTTAATTGGGCTCCAGCCATAGTATTATATAACACTATGGAATACTGGAGTAGGATGAGCACTACTGAATATTTAGGACTGCTCTTCTTCATGCTTTACATACACTGTCTTTCCCAAGGAATGGGTTGGGGAAGTATAGCTACACTACCCTGGATATTTAAGTTTTGATTATATCATTTACTTTGTGCCTCTGGAACACACACCCATAAATAGTCTAGCATGGTTGGATGTTTGTTTGTTTGTTTGTTTAGGGTCTCGCTTTGTAGTTCAGGCTAGCCCTGAGCTCACTATGTAGCCCAGGCTAGCCTTGAACTCAGCAGCCCTCCTGCCTCTACCTCCTGAGTGCTAGGATTACAGGTGTGAGCCATCGTGCCTGCCACTGTGGAGTGTGGTACTGATTGCTGTTGGGCATGAGTCACCATACCCAGTGTTGTTGTATGTGGTTAACAGGGACCTTGTGCTTGCTAGGCAGGCACTGGAACCACTGAGCTAAATGTCCAGCCCATCTTGCATGTTTTTTATTTGCTTTGCTCCTTAAAACCGTACATATTTTAGCTTATTTATTTTCAAAATCATTCCAAAAATAGGCAGTGATAAGTTTTCTATGGTTCTAGATCGAGGGAAAATTCATATAAATATTCTCTCTGTGAAGTATGAAAGAAAAGGAAAAGGCCTCATTATCAGAAAATTATTGTCAAATAGTTTGACTTATTAAAATCTCATGGTCACATTTTTAGTACATTTGATTAAGGTTAAATATGAAAAGTAAATAAAAGTAGACAAAGCTGTACAGTAGGAGCACAGTAAGATAAGAAACAGATACTGTCAGTACTTTGGGTTGCTACGTAGTAAAACTGTGAGCAAATTCTGTTACTTGAATGATTGTCTTTGTCAAGAACCCATCTGACCGGTGCTGTTGCACATCCTAAAACAGCTATGCAGTACTGAGACTAAAAGTGTGCTGAAAGTTTATAGCATAAGAGATATAGTAGGAGCACTCTATAAATGAAGAATAAACAAATTCTGAGTGAATAACAAAAAGTGAGTTATGTTAACATTGCAAAAACTAAACCAGAAGATGTGATATTTTTCTTAATTTTTAGATGTCCTTGGTTAAAAGTCAGAAGTGTTCTGAATTTTTATATGTTGATTTTCAACTTGTGAAACAATAAACTACTCATGTAACTAGGAAAGATCTGAATATTTAAAATTGGGGTAGATCAGTTATTTTTGATTCTGCAATACACACACACAGCCACGTATGTACATAAATGAATACTAGATCATAGTGTTAAGCATCTTCCTGCTATGGCCATGAAGAAAAATGTGTAACAAAAAATGTAGCTCACAATAAAATTTCCTATTGAACATATCTACAGTTTACTTAAAATTGGATGACATGCTTTCTGATAGCCTACCCTTATCCCATCTCTCACTCATGCCTCAATGTTTTTGTGTTTAAAATATCATAATATATAAGCTAGGGCCCAGTTCACAAGCTAAGCAATCAAATGGGTCAAATGGTCTAGAACAAAGAAATGTCTTATAACTTCAATGAAAGATCTCTAGAAAGCATATTAGTTGACTATACAGATGCTCTTCAGTTCAGGCCTGGCCACCCTTTGCCCTCACATAGAAATACATCCACTAGCAATGTTGGAAGTGATCTGTTCCACAAATGTGTGCACTGGTGATCCTCCAGAGCATCATAGTCACAAGTGCTTAATAAGACATTCATAAAGCAACCTGCAGCTTGTTATATTTAAATGCCAGTGACTTCCTTATTTCAAAAGCAAGTACCTTTAAACATAGTAGCAACATTTCTCTATATGCAAACCTCTGTACATAAAAAGGTTTACATTTTAAAACAAACATGTTTTTGAGTTTTATCCAAATTCAAAAAAAGCGTCTGAAAAACTTAGCAGCTGAAAAACACTTTCTCCTTGCTGGGAAAACTTAAACCTTGCTAGGCTTTATGCAATTTAAAAAAAAAAAAAAAAAAGCACTTCTGTGCTGAGAACTAGCATAAGAAATCTCAGCATGAAAGGTTGTTGGAATTTTTTTTCTATGAAGAGTTAAAACCAATTGTTGGGTTTAAAGTGATGCCACAATATACATATTCTTTGTCAGGAACAAAGGATTTTTCATCAAATCTAATTTCAAGGGCATCTTCAACAAAAATGGGGGGGTAAAAGGCTACTTAAGCAGTGATCCAATGCCTGAAAGCAAAGGTTGAGGACATCATTGTATCATCAAGGTCTGGAAACACTGCTAACCCTGAGCTGGTAGTTACCATTTGAAAAGCTTATGGGTGTTTGTTTTATTTCTGTCTCACTCAATCCTTTCTTAACCATGAGTGTCTCACAAGGGAAGCACTGCTCTGCGATGGTGTCCTAGACTTTGTTTTCTATTTGTTTCAGCACTTCAATAAATGGTCTGTTTCCTGCCACTGCGACTTACATACATTTGCTGAGCAGTTTCTCACAAAAAAAAAAAAAAATTTTGTGCAGCTAAGTTTCTGGAAAGCCGAGCCATTTTCACAATAGTAAGATATTGGAAACATCCATACAAGTACATGTTTATACTAGGCACATATGTTCAGAAAATAAGAAAATAGGCTGGACAATACAAGTAGGAACATACAACATTTGCAATCCATGCTCCTAACAATGTATATGTATATATGTAGAAGTGCCTCTGTGAAGAAACATGTTCCTCTTAATACCCTCTCAGGACACAAAATATTTTTTAAATACCTCACTGGCTACTTTTAGAATGTAATATAAGGGGAGTAACTTGGGCTTTATAGATGGGAGAAGAGACAAACACATACCTCTAGTATTGACTTGGTATTTTTTTTAAGTCTTTCCTTGAAGACGAGCTTAGATATTTCAAGACCTCCCTAGGAAAAAATTTTCAGCACCTTCTGTGTTCCAAATTGAGTCAGTTTGCATGGTGTTTCAGTATAACTGAGTAACAGGCTGGCAAATTCCCTGCTTTCCTATTCACCAAAGTCCAAAATAGAACTGACAAAAACTCCTTCATCTCTCCCATCCTTCAAAAAACACCCCACTGTGCCCCCTCTCTCCCCTTAGAAACATAAAAAAAAAAAAAAACAGTAAATAAAGTTGCCCTGAAAGACAAATTCCAAGCTGTAACTCTTGCACTCTGCTTTGAACTGTGAGCTTAGCCCTGGCACATTTTTATACTATAGACACATGAATGTACTGGTAGGCAAAAGAATCGCTGGGTCCCCTTTGGTATTTCCTGACTGCCTTGGTCTAAAGTGTGTAGCACAAGAGCAGCCTCGCCAGTTTCACAATAAAACACTCACTTTATCATCTTACTAATTTTTCTTAATTATGGCCTGTGACTTATTTTTTCCTAAAGTTTGTATAACACTACCTTGTTCAGAATTTCATAGCTCTCTTCCTGATACAGATTTTCAGAGGCTGGGTTTCACTCTCATACGTACACACATGAACGCTTTTACAGATTACATATTTAAAGTACAATATGTAAATTTGACCTGCTTTAAAGATTTTGTAAAGTGTGTATGTGGGCACTTTGATAATGAAAACAATCAAACTCTAAATGTTCTAAGCCAAGATAGTTATTTTTTGAGCAACACGACATGCATTTTTTTTTTTTTTTTGAGAAAGGGTCTCGCTTTTTTAGTTCAGGCTGACCCTGAGCTCGCTATGTAGCCCAGGCAAGCCTCGAACTCAGCAATCCTCCTGCCTCTGCCTCCCGAGTGCTGGGATTACAGGGGTGAGCCACCACGCCCGGCACTGTGGTATGTGGTATTGATGGCTGGTGGGCGTGAGTCTCCACGCCCAGCATTGTATGTGGTTTCCGGGGATCAAACTCAGGATCTTGCGCTTGTGAGGCAGGCGCCGAACCACTGAGCTAATCCTCCGGTCCACGACATGCATTTTTGAAGAGTAACTTAATTTATAAATACCTCTTTTTAAAAACTATTTTCTAGAATAAAATATTAATACATACTATAGATTGAAAAAAGGAAAAATAGGGTTTTTATAAAGATCCAGTTAAACATTCAAAATTGGACCAAAGTTTTATCCAAAATTCAGATCTGCCTCTAAAATATAAAACTTAGAAAGGCTGGGCCGGAGGATTAGCTCAGTGGTTCCGGCGCCTGCCTCCCAAGCACAAGGTCCTGAGTTCGATCCCCAGTAACCACATACAATGCTGGGCATGGAGACTCACGCCCACCAGCCATCAATGCCACATACCACAGTGCCGGGTGTGGTGGCTCATGCCTGTAATCCCAGCACTCGGGAGACAGAGACAGGAGGATTACTGAGTTCAAGACTTGCCTGGACTACATAGTGAGCTCAGAGCCAGCCTGAACTACAAAGCAAGACCCTGTCTCAAAAAAAAAAAAAAAAAATACTTAGAAGGGCTGAAGTTTATGCAAAAGAACTCAAGGCACAAAAACCATTTCTAATAACTCACAGATGAATCTTAGGGGTTCAGACCCATGTTTACTAATTCATCTTTAGCTTTGTAGTAACTCTCGTGATAATGTTCCCTAAAGGTAGTAGTGAGTCAAATATATTGTAGCACTGTTAGTAACTTTAGAGATGAGGTATTCTTTAGGTATTTTTGATGGCATGTTTCTGAGCACATATATTTCTTTACAACCACCCACATACAATTATGTAATTAATGTTTGTTTTTTCCAAGTGCAATGTATTGCACCCTAACTGTGTACCTGGCAGTGCGGTAGGCACTTGAAACACATGATACCATGTAATCCTTACAACAGTTCTCTAAGTTACCTGTATTCTACCCATTTTTCAGATGAGGAACTATAAGCAGAAAAAGCATCAGCACTTCCCAACAGACAGAATAGGAGGAGTCATACACTGAACCGATCAGCCTAATGCTAAACTAACTTAAGAAATTAATTATAAATAAAAAATTCATTGTACACAAAATATTTAATTCAAATATAGTCAGAAGTAGAAACAGTATCAGTAAATCTCATAAGTTCCTCACTGTGTTTTATAATAATCACTAGTTCACAGAAAATCATTATATTTATGTTGTGAAGTTTGAAATAACCTAGAAGTCCATCTCCCAATGAGTACTTTAGTGTCAATGTATCCACTAGATAAATTTTTGGGATATCAAAATGTTTATAAAGATCTTATAGCATAGACTGTTTCTAATGCACATTAAATTAAAAGACAACATACATGATTCTGCATATGACACAGTCACAACCACTTTCTAAAAAAATAAGATTATAAGTTGTGGAAATGTATTTTAAATTTTTGTATTGCTACTTATATTTTCTAAATTGTATGGGTATATTTATTAGGAAATAATTATGGTTCACCTAAAATTGAGAAATACATATAGATGTATTTATATATAAAGACAGAATTTATTTACCTGCCTTCATTGTGGAAGTCAGGTTTAAGTATTGGCATATTCCATGTAATAGAATTTTATCCCCTCCTAATTATCAGTAGAGATGATTTTATTAATTTAAAGTTTTGATGTACTGCAGCTTAAATTTATATGCATACCTACTTTTCATAGAATATGTTTACTATAATTCAAGCTTTTCTAAATGATTTGGGGTCATATTTGAATTAATATTGTAGAGTATTTCTACTACACTGATGGAAATATAGAATTATAAAAGTATTACTCTATATTTGAATATTTATTTTGTGTTTTCCAAACTCCTTAATGTTTCTTTAACCATTTAGTCCTTATTCTGTAAAATTATTTGCTTCTGTGTTTATTTGCCCCTGAACTGGCATAGTATCCCTTGTACTTGTGTCTTTTTAGTGTCCTTATTTATCTTCATTTGCTATCATGTTACTTCTTATTGTGCAAATGTCTAAGATCCTTATTTCTTTTCTGACGCTGTGCTTCTCATCTGCTTTGGGCAAGAAAAAAAATCACCAAACACTTCTGCTCAGGTTATATATAAAGTCCATGCATTAACTCGTCACTTGTTAGGACTTGTAAACTGTTCATTTGTACATCCACCACGGGAGGGGTGCACAAGTAGGTAAGATGCAACTGTTGCCCCTTCCAAAAAGCAGTTTTAACCTAGGAAAAGAGCTGAGACCTGGCCCTACTTTGCTAGAATTCACAGCAAAAACTGAATGTCTCGTAAAATGTTCCATAAAATTGTACAGGTAAAAAGTAGCCTTGGAGTTCACAGTAGGTCTAAGCACCAGTGAGATGGGGTTTGGACCTAACAGGTAAGGCAAATGTGGCCCACAAAGATACAGGGAAAGTACTTTTCTGAAGCCATGAACAACGGACAGAAGAACCAAGGGGTAATGAATCTGCAGAAAAGCAGACTAACTAGAGCATAGAGTCTGAAGGTGAGTAGTGGGAAATAAAATGGTTAAAGCAGAGTGAGTCCAGGAAGCGAGAGGACTTGATTACCAAGTGAAAGAATCTGGGCTTTATTCAATAGACCCTGGGGAGCTGTTCAGAGTGTTCAGTAGGAGAGTAACCTCATCAGAACTGTATCGCTGGAAGATTAATCTGGCAACAGTGAGTAAAACGGATTGGAGTGGGGAGAAACCAGAGGACACAAGCTTAGGTAGGAAACTTAGCACAGAGGTCCAAGTAAAAGGCAGGGAAGCCCTAACTAGGGCAGGGGCAGAGGGACTGACCTGAGAAACCAAACTGATTTATGATGCATGGCAGAAGAGAATTAATGCATTATATTTTGGGAGCAAGTTAGAGGAAGGTACCAAAGAAATCGCTTAGATTTTAAACCTGGGTGGAGCCATAAACAGAAACAGAGAGCAGCTAGCAGAAGCAGGTTTGGGAGGGGAAGGCACCAGTTTAATTTTGAACACACTGAGTGAAGTGCTGTGTTACCATGAGAAGCCCACTGAGCTTTTGGAGACATGAGACCACAGTGCATAGAAAGACCAGGCATGGAGGTGAAATTTTTTGAGTTGTCTGTGTCTAACTGGACAGAGGCAAGAGCAGAGTTCATGAAAATGATCTGAAGGACTTATGGTTGGCCTAGTTAATATGAGTTTGGGCTGCTTTTTTTTTATCTTTCCACTCTTAACAGAAAGAATTTTCACACAGGTGACTAAAAATAAACACAAAATATTTCCTAAGATAATGAAGAAATTTGAAATGTAATTAATAGAATCTATTTCACACCGTCTGTCATCTCTATCTTCATATATAGTCCTGGGTGACCTTAGAAAAATCCCTGAACCTCTTACCTCTCTGGTTCTCAGATCACTTATCAGACAAAGACAAGTTGATTAAGATTCGTGATCCCCATAACTAGCTGCAAGCAGTAAAAGCTGACACTGAGTTCAAATAACATGTGGAAGGAGAAAAAGAGGGTCAAGGTTCAGGAACTTTTTTTTTTAACCTTCCTATGTGATTCTGCTCTACAGCGTGAGTTGGAACCATGGGTTATATAACCCCTTAGGTTTATTGCATCTCTTACATCCTAAAGTTTTATCAATATCCAGACAAAATACACATTTCCCCCAACTGATAAGTTAGTAGACATCCAATATGCAAATTTGCTGTCAAATTCAGTTCACTTATAACAAAATACTCCCCCTTCCCTTTGGAGAGGTTAGGAGAATGATATGTATTCTCCCCTTTAGGTTAGAAGAATGATATATATTTAAAGTCTATTTGAAAGCACCGTAATTTAGAAACTTTCTGTGATATTATAAAGCGTGAGAGCTATGGTCCAGGGGGTAAAGGGGAAAGCTAGTGGGGCTGAGATACACACACAGCATGCTTCTGCAGCCATACCCAAACTGCTCACATTCCCACCGCTCAAGGTGGCCTGTGCTCTGCAGTTGATTTCAGTGCTCTGACTGTTCTTGCTGAAACGTGTGTGGTCCTGGTGCTGCTTTTGGTTTCATCTTTCACGCTGTTTTAAAGTGTGAAAAGATGAAAGAAAAGATGAAATATGTATCTTTTTTTTTTTTTTTTTTGAGACAGGGTCTCGCTTTGTAGTTCAGGCTGGCCTTGAGCCCGTTATGTAGCCCAGGCAAGCCTGGAACTCAGCAATCCTCCTGCCTCTGCCTCTGCTTCTGCCTCTGCCTCCTGAGTGCTGACATTATAGACGTAAGCCACCATGCCAGGCACTGTGGTATGTGGTTCTGATTGCTGGTGGGCGTAGGTCACCAGTCAGCATTGTTGTATGTGGTTACCAGATGAACTGGGGACCTTGTGCTTGCGCAGCAGGCGCCGGAACCACTAAGCTAAATCTCAGGCCCTTGAGTAGAATATTTAAAAACTATTGGTCATAAAATTCCAACTGAGCATGAGGGTTGTTTCTTTGATGGGCTAACCTTTAACATGTCCTGTTTATTTTGTTCTATCATACATTTTTTAATTTAAC
>PVIC010001403.1:0-92454 GCA_004025085.1 Thryonomys swinderianus | reverse complement strand
TATCATATTTATTCCTTCCCCTCATCACATTCCCACACCAAGTTTCCTATAGAAATATTCCACTCTATAAAAGCTGTCCTACTTTCTAGAACTCATTTGCATCTACAGGTGTTCATGCCAAAGAGAAGATCCGGGAATTGTCTATCTGTGATCTATTGATTTCACTTATTAGTATATCCTCCAGATGTCTCCACTTGCACCTAAATGGATCGATCTTGTCATTCTTTATGGCAGAGTAATACTCCATTTTGTAAAAAAAACCACATCTTCTTTATCCACTCTCCAGTTGATGGACATTTGGGTTGTTTCCAAGATTGGGGCTCAGGACTCTTAAATTTGTAAAAATTATCGGGACCCCCCCCAAAGAACTTTTTCTTTGCATGGATTATTTCTATCAATATTTACCATAGTGGACATTGTCTTAGGCATGTTCTCATTGCTGAGACACAGTATCCCACAGTCACAATTTAAAGTAGGAAAGATTTGTCTCAACTCACAGTTTGTCAAGTTTTCAGTCCATAGTGGGCTGGTTTTATGGTGGGATGGCCTGGTGGTAGAGAGATAGCTTATGACACAGGGGAAGCAGCAAAGGTCAAAGGAGGAGGGACATGTCTCCTTCCAGGCCACATCCAACAGTGATCACCTCACCCCACCAACCTTCACCTCCCAACATCACACTCATGATCCAGTCACCCACCAGAAAAATCCCCACTTCTGTGGATGTGAGCTTAGGAAAGACGTCTAGACATAAGCCATCATAAAACTGAGATGTTACAAACAGCCTATGAGCTGAGCTCAAATCTGACCAACAGGTGACAAGGATGAAAAATAAAGAGACACAGAAACAAGTTAAAATCTGGGGGATCTGGGGATTATGTCTTCCATCTACACAAAGCCCCAAGTGACTGGCACACCTTGGCCCAATTGACTCAGACAAGGACACGAGCAATCAGTCCACAGGATTCACCTGTCTTCCACCCTCCATGGTGCTTCTCTGGGTAAACAACTTCACTTCAGGTGTTTCTGCTTTTCCCTGCAGCATTTCGGTGTGCTTGGCCACCCTCTTTCTCCTGAGGGCTCACTGAAGAGGCCAGTTAGACCTCAGTCTTCCTATCTGATTGCCACACTGAGATGCTTTAAAAGTATTTAATTCACTTGAAAGTAGCAATATGCTGATTAAATATTGATATAGTTATTTCATGAAATAACTATATTTTCCAAACCCTTCCAAAAAGTAGTAATAAAAGTGTCATTGTTTTACATTTTTACAAATATCTCTGTCTGGCTTAATGCACTTTTCTTTTCTCTGGTTTTGTATTGAATCTGCCTTGATATTTTGCTTTCACTGAAGTATATGAAGAAAATCTGGCTTCACATGTATGTGTAGTTGAAAAAGGAGATTATTATTACTGTTTCCGATATTTTGGATATTTTTTAAAATACTGCACCAAAACTTAATAACTAGTAGCTGCTTAGTTTAGTTGCATTGTAAAATCTGAAACCGTATCTTACACTTTGGGTTTTAACCATGTGAGATTAAAAGTACTCAGGTGGGGCCGGAGGGTTAGCTCAGTGGTTCCAGTGCCTGCCTCTCAAGCGCAAGGTCCTGAGTTCAATCCCCGGAAACCACATACAATGCTGGGTGTGGAGACTCACACCCACCAACAATCAATACCGCATACCACAGTGCCGGGTGTGGTGGCTCACGCCTGTAATCCCAGCACTCAGGAGGCAGAGGCAGGAGGATTGCTGAGTTCCAGGCTTGCCTGGGCTACCTAGTGAGCACAGTGCCAGCCTGAACTACAAAGCGAGACTCTGTCTCAAAAAAAAAAAAAAAAAATCACGTGTTGCTCATTTGGAACCTACTGACCTACTGAGATATAGAGATCTTCAAATACTGATTTACTATTACACCATATCAAAATATCCCTGTGATCTCCTCAGAAAAAAAATTAAATAGGAAGAAGGTGTCAAGTTTATGGTAATAGTAATAGTAATATGGTAATAGTAAGTTTTCCAAAATTCCAATATTGCTTCGGTAGTTGGATTTTATCACTGGGAGGAAACACTGCCAGTTATTTTCCTGGAAAAGGCAACACTCTGTGTTTCATTTTTTGAACAGTGTCCTCCAAATACTTGTAGTGGCAGGTTTTTTTTCCATGGAAAGCTGATATTCCATGGCAAAAGTAGCCAGTTTAACCTGCACTTCAACATGAGTGCTTTTCCCTGGGTAACCATTGTACTTGAGGATTGGACTGGTGAGCTTTATGTGTAATCACATTTCATAGCACAGTGTATGAAGAGACGGTTATACAAGAACCACAATTCTCTAATATCCATGATCCTTTTTTCTGCTTTTCTAAGTTAGAATGGCCTTTAAGATATATACATAAAAGGACGTGGCGATGAGTATGAGTAGAGTCTGGTGTCACTGTAGTGACCTGTGTAAGCACTAGTGGTTTTACTAACCATTGTTTTGGCACTGTGAGTGCAAATTGCAATACAGTGGGAATAGGCAATAAAATTTGTATCATTTAAAAATTGTTTTGATTTCCTGGAAAGTTTTTCAGGGCTTATGTGGTCCTAGGAGCCTCACTTTGAGAACCACTTAGGCACTGTCTGCATAGAGTTATTTCAATGGTAACCCAAGGCCAAGAACTTGGAAGTACAAAACACTTTGTGTCATAGTAACCTGCCTTCAAAAAGTTATAGTGAAGCACATGCTATTGCCATTTTTGTAAGCATATTTGAATACTGGCAATTTCACATGGTTGAACCCATGTAACAAAGTAGATGTGCAGTTGTGTTTGCTTGTGTTACAATAAATCATGTCATACAAGTGATGTATATTTAAGAGAATACAGATTTAGTCCACAACCAGCATGAAATATTAGAAGGGTTTCTAAGCTGGGGTTAGAAGTGCACTTAGACATTTTGTACTGGTGGAAGTGACAAAAACTTTCCAAAGAGGAGAGATATTTGGGAAAACGTTTAGAAATTGGTATAAAAATATTTATAACTTATATGAGGCACAAAGATAAAGAAAAAATGATACTGGGAGAGGAATAGACAATCTGAAGAAGTTCTTTTATTGCCATTCTCATAAAGTATGATGTGGAAAACTAAGCCATATACGCTTTTCTACTCATTCAGTCAACATTCATGTGTTAAAGGTTTTCTAAATATCAAATGCTGTGCTGGAGAAATCACAGAACTCAGAGTTTATCCATTGAATCAGTTTAGTAGTGCTTATTCTATAAAAGCTGTTCCTAACATATTCTCATGTATGTGTTTGGTGTAATATCAGGGCACAGATAAGCAATCTAAGTCGGCTTGGGAGCAGAGAGGAAAGATTGCATGTAAGAAATGACTGGTGAGATTGAATAGAAGGGATAATAGGAACTGGCCAGATGGGAAGAGGGGGAGGCATAGGCCAGGCTGAGGAAATTACATTGGCAGAGACACAAAGATGTGGAAAAACTTGGCACCATTTGAAAATAGAGAGTGGTTCATTGTAGTGAGAAAGTGAACACATGAAAAATGTGGTTGGAGATGAGATGCTGCACACCTTTTGGGATCAGGTAGCAGTGATCCCTATGCCCAGTATTTTGGTAATTGATTAGAAGGGTCTTATTATGAGGCTGTCCTCCCTGATCAGAAGATGGCCTGGAGGTAGGCAGCACTTCAGAGACTAGAATCTGCAGGGCAGTGACATGAAAAGAAAGTAAACACTTTGGAAACATTTGGCAGCATTGGTAAAATATGTTCAGCAAGTATGTATGTGTGGGAGGGAATAACAAGAGATCACTTTTAATTTGATCCTATGAGAACAAGGTGATGGCATCAGCAAAATGAGACATATTGGAGAAAAGAGCTTTGGCAAGACAAGTCTGTGTGGGGACGCATTTAGTTTTCTACAGAAGAGTCAGGGGGAAAGTCAAGACTAAAGCATAAATTTGGGGGTCATCATTGTACAAATAGTAGAAAATAATCACCAATGAGAAAACATGTGGAGTGGAAGAAAAAGACATTACCCTGCAACAGGAATCTTATTGTGCTTAAATTGAGGAGAAAAATTGATATTAAGTGGGAAAAGAATAAAGAAAACAAGTAGTTCTCCAGGAAAGAAGTAACTGGGCTTAGGCAAAGAGATAACAGTAAGGAAAGTGGAATGAAAAGGGTAAGATATGATGAACTGTTCAGTAGAAAGACTCTTAGCGGATGTGGGTACCAGACCTGGAAGGAAAATATGAGCCAGTTAATTAGTATAGTAGCCCATTAATGCTACTGTAGCTCTTTGAGAAATAAAGGTCCTTCCTATGCTGTTTTCTTCAATTGAATAGCTTGTGTTTATATTTCTTTCAAGATTTCAGATGTGCTTACTAGCATAGGAATAGTTCCCCCATCAAATCCTAAGATAGTTAGATAGTTTGAGGGACCTTGTACAACCCAGCAATAAGGTTTCTGTCTCAAGGTTCAGAAAGGACCATGGGAGAATTTCCTAATTTAACATCTGAGGGTCTACTTCAGGGGAGTGTAGCAATACCTAACTTGGTTGAAACTGGTGTTCCATATAGTTACATGGCAAAAGCGAGTGCATTTAATGGATGTTTTCTTCATTTTCATCCTTATCTTGAGGCCTGGCCTTCAATGTATGCACCTTCAGCCACAATTGTAATATGTTCTTTTCTTCCATACTGAATTCTTCAAGGGTCCAGCCCTGTCAGACTGCGTATAATACTTCTAATTTAGAATTATCACTGTCTGTGATATTTCTCCTGAAGAAGTACACCTATTGCCAGGAAGTGATAAGTGCTGAAGATTATTCTGTTTTTTTAGGGCTAAAGGTGATTATAGTTGTTATTTGAAGTCAGAGATACTCAACAGAGGATCTGTCTAAAGGCCCTTAATAGGTGCCAGGCATTTTCATCTTGGGTAGGTGTATAGCTCTTAGTCTGGAGGAGACAAGGCCAAAGAAACATTTAAGTATGCCTGGAACAAATGACAAAATCAATAAGATTATTATGAATACAACCAACAAATGTTTCTACCAAGAAGAGAGAATAATAGCCTCCCACAAAGAGGGTAAGGAAGAAGTCCAGGGAATTTAAAAATCTAACATGGTCTTAATCAGTCATTTAATATATTGAATAGCCATTGAGATATTATCAGAAGGCTTGGGAATGTATGCAACATTCAGCTTTTATAATTGTACAGCTGCCCCCTTGTGCTGCTGTTAGAATGTCTAATACCATCTGATTTTGGAGAATGGCTTGCCTCATTAATTTTACTTCTTGATTCAGAAAGACCAGTTGTGATGTTGTTTAAGGCTTGTTGATTATAGTTTTTAAGGTCTCAATGTGTTGCATGACATTCTCTAATCCCAGGGAAAGGATAAAAACAATTCAAATGGTTATGCCACTGAAACCAAATTCTAGGCCATCCATGTAGACAGGTCAGTTTGCAGATTTGCTGATACTTTTGACACTCCTTTCTCTTTGGCATATGAGTAAAATTGAGTTGCCAATGTTCAATTAAAAAGATTGTTCTTTTGGCAGAGTTCACACAGCTTAACTACCTGTTTTTTTGTCTGAGAAAGTCCCTTTCCTATGAATAATTTTGAGGCCGTCTGGTGGATCATTCCCCCCCCAAAGGAAAAATTTGATGAAAAGACTTAATAAGTTTCCGTTGACTAGTACCAGAAAGGGACAATTTACCATCATCTGACTGTAACCATTCTGATGGAAGGAACTGACACCAGTGAGAAAAAGCCCACTCAATTTCTGGCTGAAAATATCTAGGTCGAGTGTGATTGAGCGACCACTCCTAGGTTGGAGAGGTTTTCCTTATGCACCTTCTTTTGCTTTGGGTTACCTTGAAATACTTTGTCTACTCTTCTTTGGTGTCCTGTGAATAATGACCATTTTAGATCATGTATAGACAGATGATAAAAGTTCATCTATTTCTTTATAGTACTTTATGGGAGATCCATTGGCTGTCAGGTAATCTTTTTTTTTTTTTCTTTCCTTCCAGCAGTACTATGTGGCTGTGCAATACTAGGGAAGCATACTTTTCATCAGTATAAATACTGACTTCCTGACCTTCACTGCGAAAACCCTAGTCAGAACTAGGGGTTCTGCTAGCTGGGCTCAGTACTAGGGATAGTGAGGAACTTTGAGGTGTCACAGTGGCGTACCCTGTTCTTGTCCTATTTCCCGTGAAGGAACTGCCATCGCAGAAAGGGGTCAAATCAGAGAGTCAGTGAGGCATGTGTGTAATAAATCTTTCCTAGATCTCTGTGTGTGGACAATTACCTGTTTGGTGTTATGTCTTTCAGCCTCAAGATCTTCCTCTTCTGTTAGAAAAGTGGCAAGATTTAAGAAGGAACATGTCTTTATTTGAATGGCTGGTTCTTCTAGGAGTAGAGGCTGGTATTTAAGAAGTCAGTTGTCTGATAGCCATATGCTCCCTGTGGAAGAAAGAAATTATAACACTTTGTGAGGTGCATGTACAAGACCTTTGCCTAAAGTCAGGTTGGATGCTTCTGGTACCAAGAGAGCTATAGTAGCCATAATTCTAAGGCTTGCTGGCCACCCTTTGGCTATAATGTCTAATTTATCACTCAGAAACACTGCAGGCTGATGAGCAGGTCCTCAATCCTGTGTAAACACTCCCTAAGCCACGCTCAGCCTTTCTTCAACATGTACATTGAAACAATGTCGGGTCAGTAGGTTTAGAGCTGGGGTATTCAGTAGCACTTTTTTAAGCTTCTGGAATACATTTTGAGAATCTGTTTCCCAGGTTAAAGAATAAGTATCTGCTTTTGGGCTTCCTTTATAAGCTGATCAAAGTGTCATGCACACTCCCCATAGCTTGTTATCCAAGGCAAGAAAAACTTGTAATTCCTTGGAATTCCCTAGCTATTTTATGGTTTTGAGTTGTAGGGAGCAAAGTTTTGGTTTGATTCTCTCTTCTCCTAGACTTCAGGTTTCCTTAAGTATAATAAGACTTTTGTTTAACCTCAAGGCTTAAAAGTTGTTCTATAGACTTAGAGACCTTATAACTTCTGTCTGCTGGAATTTTTAGCAGAGTACAGGTTCCTTTGGCTAGAGATCTCTTCTGAGGGAGCACATAATACTATATCATCTACATACTGGTCTGTGAATTAGGAAAATTAAAACATGCTAAGTCATGGAAAATCACTTTCCCCAAAAGATGAGGACTGTTTCTGGACCCTTGTGGAAGTAGTCAAAACAGTTGAGAGTCTCAAAGGCAAAAAGAAACTGGGACTCTACGTGTAAAAAAATACAAAAGAAGGCATCTTTTAACTCTTAACACCGAGATCCGACTGCTGTCTTCTGCAGTCTGAGAAAAGAGAGTGTACAGGTCAGGTGCCACCAGGAGAATTGAAACTACTGCCTCCTTTACCAATCTAAGGATCTGTATCAACCTCCATTACCCATTTTGTTTATTGAATTTACAAGATTAGAGTATTGCAAGGATTATTATAGACTTTAATAAACCTTATGCTCTTAGATGTCAATGATAGGAATAGTTCTCTTTTAACTTTATACCTTACAAGGTATTGTCTCTGGTCAGGAAAAATAGTAGGCTCTTTAAGATGTATTTGCACCACAGAAGGTCTCATTACCTATTTTACCTTTAGTTGCCCGTGTTTTAGGTTTTATTTCTGTCTCTATGAGGGGGCGATGGTATACCTGACTGGGGTGCAAGTATATTACAGTATTCAAACAGGAGCTCTATCTCTCAGGAGGAGAACTGGACTTTTAGGTATAATTAAAAAGCAGTGTGTAAAGAGAAAGCCATCCCAGTTACAACCTATGGGTTGTGGGAAATATCACATAACCTCCTCTCCAATGAACCCTTTCACTGAAGGGTGATGGATGGAAGGAAAGTCAGGGTTGGAAAAAAATGTCTGCGAGGCACGCACCAGTGTCCAGCAATTCACTGGTTTATGTGCCTTTTATAGTCATGATCACCTGAGTTCTTTGTTGAGATGATGGTCCAGCCAGAGCGAGAAGGCACAGAGTGCCCTGGGCCCTTCAGTATTGCTGAACCATCTTGTGAGGTGGGTCTGATTCCTGAGGCTTCAGCACAGAGAGCAGATTGACTTCCAGTGGTCACCTTTGCAAACAGGATGTGGCTAGGGGGGCCTCGTGTCATGATCGTTCTTATCGCAGTCCTTTCGAAGGTGGCCTGGCTTTCTGCGGCAATAGCAGGTTAGTTGCCGAGCTCTTCTTGGAGCCCCAAGAATCAGGCTTAGAGTCTATTCCTTTTAAAGTGGAAACCAAGGCAGTCACTTTCTCTTGGTCTCACGGTTTGTTTTCTTCCCTGGATTTCCTCCTGGCTTTGACTATAAAAAAGACAGTTCTCACTGAAGTGTTAAGTGAACTATCTGGAACAAAAGTCATCATTTGTAGCTTTTCCCTAATATCTGAGGGTCATTAGGTAATGAACTTATTTTTAAGAATATTCTGTTCTATTGAATAAGAGCTAGGGATGTATATTTCATTAATGCCTCTTGTAAATTATCTAAGAAGACATGTTTCTCTTGATGAATAGTTGGCATTTTAAAGTAATTGAGGGGCTTCATTTTCACACTTTTTAGACCTTTAATATTATATCTGAAGATGTCTCCTATTCGAATCTCCTGTCTGGTTGGTAGACCATTAGAGATCTTGCATTAGAACTGCTCAGGCTCCAGTGGGAACTAGCTCCTTCCTCTATAGCCTGTCTTCTAACTTTCTAAAATTAACAATGTGTTATTTATCTCCAAATGTAATAGCAGCTCATATTGCTCCATGGTAGTCAACATTTCATTTAAGTGTAGCATCACATCTTATCAGTTTATTTCATAGGTCTGTGTAAGTCCTCTAAAGACCTGAATGTACTTATCAGGGTCATCTTGAAATTTACTTAGATCTTTTTTGATCTGTTTGATGTCACTGAGATAAAAGGACATGTGGACACAAGAATGGTCAAATTCACAATTTGCCTCCTGTGAGGGATATTGTCCCTGAGAAGACTGAACAAAATCAGTGAAGGGTGGTCTCAGATCTGAGCCTCCCAGGAGACAGCAGAAGGGTTCCACTCATCTGTGAGTGACTTTACCGGGGTGTGAAGAAAGGACATAGAACCTACTTGAGCAAAAGCAATATGAGCAAGAGACTCAGAGCACCCCAGAGCCCCTTGTCTTTATATCTTGGGCCTTATATTAGCCATTATTAGACATTGGAGACATTACATCATTGTGTCCTGATGTGTCCCTGTTGAACATGCCTGGTGGTCTATGCTAGCAGTTCTTACATGGCTATATTTCATTATGGGCATGTGCCTGACAATGGGGGGGGGGCATCTCCTTAAGTGTCCTCAGGTGCCCTCCAGCCCTTAACTCAATCACAAGTGATACCCCACAGGTGGATATAGCCCTACTGTAGAGGCTTTGATTGTAGCTAGTTTAGAAGTCTCACACTTAGTACCTGAAGGAAAGGCAAGGGGAATCACAGGCTCAGTAGTAGTGGGTGGGGCTTCAATTAAGGTTGTCTTGGAAACTTCATCATCAGGGTCCAAAGGACAAGTCTGGCTCAGTTATAGGAGATACACCTAATTGTGCCCTAGGGGCAAAAGGTGTCCAATTTTCCTGTGGCTTATATTTACATTTTGAACACAAACAGGGATTATTTCTTAATGCCAAAAAGCAAAAAAGTCTCAACATAAGGTACTTTTGGGCATTTTCCCACTTTTTTACAGTGTGATTCTTGTTGTGAAATAGCTTCATAATCAGTACTTTTCTTTTCATTCCATTTTGGCTCTAGGGCAGAGATAGGCCATGTATTGGTGCAGAAAAATATTAAACCACTCTTTGTTAATATGAAAGGACTGAAAATTTTCCAGTGCTTAAGATTAAGAAATTTTGAAGTTCAGTCTCTTATCTGAAATACAAGAGAAAGCATTGGCATTCTTTGAATTTCTACTTTATATCCTCAAGGTGTCCCCTGAGGTGGCTGCTATCTAGAGAGTGACCAGAAGATAGATTAGGTCAGACTCTCCACCCTTACTGACTCATAGTTATCTTCTCCAGAAACTCATACTACTAAGACTGTAAGGTATATCTAAACATTCAAGCTACAATTGATTCCAGTTGTAGCAGTTATTTTTTAAGAAGGGGGCATTTCTAACAAAATAAAATAATAATCAAGAGATCTAAACTGATGGTTTCCAACTTTTTGGAGGAGAGGGAATTGCAGGTGATTGGCTCGCCTTCCAGCCTGAGAATGAAATCAGCCAAACAGACAGATAAAGTCCAGCTATCTATCTAATCACCTAGACAGTTTTCCTTAGCAGTAAGACACAGTTAAATTTTAGTCAAAATCCATCCTTAAATTTCTATGTCTCTGAACTCAAAAGTAAAAGTTATACCCATCACCTATCAACCACAGTTCACCTGTTAGGAAACATACATTTATCAGTTTCATATGTGCACATGAAAGACTAAAGCTGACTAAAATCCCTTTTTAAAAAATTCAGGTTAGCATATACAAGGGACAAGTATAAATCAATAGCTGATAGTTGTTCTCCTCCATGTAAAGCAAACAGTTGTAAACTGCCTTAGCCGCACTTCATAGAAGAAGGGGCAGGTTAGCTACAAGGTGGTTTAGCTAATCAAAGAGTTCTAAAATTAATTCTTAGTGACTTGGAGAAAATAATAAGAGAATTTTGTAACTTGCTAGCAAATAAAAAAGTCCACTCTGTAGCTCCATTCTTAGTAGAAGTTTAAAAATGAGCTCTGTGTTGTCTCTGGTCATGCTGGAATAGAAGACATCAGAAGATTGCTTGAGAGTTACATGTCACCTCACTGAAGAGTGCAGGTAGGGATGATAGATACATGGATACTTTTCGGCTGGTTACCCAGTTGGGTTTTCAGGACCCAGCTTCCACTGAGGAACCTTTTGATATCCACCAGAGTCACCCTGGCCATGACCCCTCAGTCATCCTCTCAGTTTTCAGTGGTTTCATGCAACCAGAGATTTGTTTCCAGAAAGAAATACAACTACAGATCTGATCCACCTTCTTGGTTTCAGTGGGGATTAACTAGAAGGTCCTAGGGACATTTGTCCTCTACTTTAAGAGTGGCAGCTTCTCTGAGAGCATTTAACTACATCACAGAGTAGAATTCTACTAGGGAGAAATAAAAGCCTGTGCTGTCTTCATCTAAGTTGACTTCCCTGTCTTTGGCATTAACAAATGCTCATTTTCTATGGGCCCAACTTAAAGGTTCTTAGAAGGAAAAGGTTGGGACACATCAGGGTTCCTTTCTCTCAGATCTTACATGCTAATCTTAGGAGCTAAGCTTCCCTCTTGACCAGCAGAAGATCAAACCGGGATGAAAACTGGGTCAGAACAGGCTTAACATTACCTCTAGAGCATAGGGGGCAATTGAGGCCAGTTCATCCCAGTAAAACCTGTCCCCCAAATTTTAAGAGTGGTCACTGGCTTATTGCTTTTTAACTCGCAAATGGGATATGGTGATTTATTAATAGGTACATTTTTTAAAATATGAACTAGATTTCATGGAAAGGAACATTTTATAGTATTTCAAATCAAAGTCCACTAAGGGACATTCTAACATTACTTTTCCCTTGTACTGCTTCCTAAGGTAACAAACTATATTAATCAAACTGGTCAAATAATGAACACTAATAAGTTCAGCAGCTAAGTCCAAGCACATATAAAACAGGAATAAAAATATCCCATTAAAGAAACATGACAGGGCTGGAGATTTAGTTCAGTGGTTCTGGCGCCTGCCTAGAAAGCGCAAGGTCCCTGGTTCGATTCCATTAACCACATACAACAGTACCAAGTATGGTTACTTACGCCCACCAGTAGTCAGTACCACACACCACAGTGCCAAGTGTGGTGGCTACACTTGGGAGGCAGAGGCAGGAGGACTGCTGAGTTCAAGGCTTGCCTGGGCTACATAGTGAGCTCAGGGCCAGCCTGAACTACAAAATGAGACCCTGTCTCAAAAAAAAAAAAAAAAAAAAGAGAGAGAAAGGAAAAGAAAAAAAAAGCATCATAATCGTCCCATGTTCTCAACTTAAATTTACCATAATAATAACAAAAGAAAATACCTAAAAGAGAAACAGGCATAAAAATTCAAGACATAAGTAACTGACAAAGGTGATAATTTCCATTTATATAAACAAGTCACAATCCCAGAATCTATGAAACAAAAGCAAATTCTTACCTCTTACCAATTATCTCATTGGGACCTCTAAAATTATCTAGAGATGATAGAAGAGAAATAGATATAAATCTCAACCCACTAGCTATCTTGCTGAATTCATATTCCCCAAAAGTGAAGAATGAATTCTAAGGACAACTGAGATTAAACATACGAAATATTTATTAGGGGGTAGACGACTCCTACCTAAGAAAGATAGTGTGAACCTAGAAAGTGGGTTGCCATGGTTATGAAATCATGAGTTGAGTACAAGATAATTAGCCAATAAGATTACAAGTATAGTTGCTTAGGTCATATTGATCTAAAGGGGAAGCAAGTCAGGTAGCAAATGTACATGGAAAGAGCAAGGACCTTTTCTGGAAGGGATAGATCAGGAGTTCTTAGTTCCTTACACAAGGTGACTGATGCCTATTTAGAATGTCAATCATTGCTCATCCCCTGGGGATGTATAGTCATTATATCTTTATCTTGAGACCTAGCTTTCAATGAATGCACCTTCAGCCACAGTTGTAATGCATTCTTATCTTCTGTACTTGACTTATTTGAATTCCTAGCCCTGTCTGACTGCCTGCAGTATTTTAACTTAGCTGTATTATTAGTGCACTGAAAGTAGGAATCAATGGCAAAAGTAAACAAATTTTACAAACAAAGGACAATTAAATAACACACTCTTGCATATTAAGTGGATCATAGAAGAAATCAAGAAAATTGATCAGTTCACAGAATCAAATAATAATGCCAGTACAATATAGTGCACAGTAAAAACAGTCCAAAGAAGGAAGTTTATTTCTGTGAATGCTCACATTAGAAAAACACAGCAAGTTTAAATAAGTAACCTAATGATGCACCTCAAAGGCCTAGAGAACTGAGAAAGTCTAAATTCAAAGGTCGAACAAATAAAGATCAGAACAGAAAATGATAAAATTGAAACTAAAAAGCAAAACAATACAAAATTAATAAGTGCAAGAGCTGGCTCTTCAAAAGAATAAACAAAATAAACAAATCCGTAGCCAGATTTACATGTACTAACTCCCCATAGTGAAATTGTAATAATTATGTATTAAAGCATATGCTGATAAGAAAGTACCTAAATCAATGTAATTAGAAATGAATAAAAAACTAAACAGTGGATACCAAAATCAAAAATATTATTAATATCTACTTTGAAAACTTGTATGCTTGTAAATGAGAATATGCTTTTAAAAATGGGTAGATTTCTAGACACACAAATTGTTCCGTTACCAAACTGAACCAAGAAAACATAAAATCCCTGTACCGTCCACTAACAGACAGTGAAATTGAGACAGTAATGAAAAACCTACTAACTAATCAAAGCCCAGAACCTGGTGGGTTAAACTATCCAATTGTACAAAACTTCAGCGAAGATCTAATCCCAGTATTCCTAAGATTGGTCACTGAAACAGGAAGGGAAGGAGTACTTCTAAACTGATTCCTGGATAAATTTCTCATATTGTCCTGAGGCAAAGTACTTCCCTTCTTCTTAATGCCAATCTTTTCAGAAACTATACTCTCCTTAACCTCGGTTTTTAACACACATCTTTCAGATGAAACTGCAAAAGCTTCACATTTTTTGGTTCCATTTTGTATTTCTGGTTCCCAGTAGAGGACAGGCTAAAAGTAGTCAGGAGTATCCATGCCACAGCCTGATGTTGAACTGCCTTGAAATTTCCTCTGCCAGATCAATTAGTTCACTACCTTTAATCTCAAAATAGAGATTCTGAGTCTTCTCAGTTCAGCAGTATAACACACATCATCTTTAGTCCAGTTTTCAGTAGAGTCCTCATTCCCAACTGAAAACTCATGAGCTTGCCTTTGCTGTTCACATACCATCAACATTCTGGTTGTCTGAGCTCTGATAAGATCTGCCCATCAAGCTCTGCCTACAGCTTTGTAAGACTTCTCTACTGGAATCTCTAAACCTTTCTAACTCTTCCCACAAGCCAGCTCCAAAGATTTCTGAAGCAAGTTATCAGATATAGTCACAAGGAACTCCACTTCTGATATCAGTTTTCTGTATTAGACTCTTTCCCATCATTGCATCAAAATACCTACCATTCACAACTTAAAATAGAAGACATCTAATTTGGTTCTGAATTTTGGACTCTCAGGCCATGGTTGGCTGGCTCCAAGGCAGAAGCAGCATACTGGAAACACAGAGGGGAGAATAGTTGCTCACCTCATGACATAAGCAAAGGTTAAGAAAAGAATATAGAAAGAATTGTTTCAAATACCTTCAGGAAAAAGAAGAAAACATTGACCAGAGACAATGTTTGAGAGATGGTTCAAGTTTTACCATGATGCTAGGGTATGGTCTTAAATGTAACATAAGTTTCTCCTGCTAGATGAGAAGCCATTGAAACTTTTCTAAGCAGCGATGTCATGACAGGGTTTGTAATTTTTTAAATTCAATTATTTATTGGCACATTTTATAGACAGCTCACAATCACAGTCAGCATTTGGGAATTTGTACCAGAATATGACATGAGTTAATTTTCATTTTTACCCATATCCCTACAACCCCCCATCCCTATATTGTGTTTGTAATTTTTATAGCTACCTGTTTATTGAAAAAGAAATATTTGACATGATGTAACAGAAATACCCAAAGGTGATCCTTTTAAACATTTGTATGTGGTTTTTCAAATAACTTTGATATATGTATATACACATTCTTTTTTATACACAAAAAAACTTATTTTTGAAACTAGTTTACATCTTACTTTTTCCATATGACTCCATAGAGATCAACGTTATTCCTTTTTTTTTTTTTTTTTTTTTTGAGACAGGATCTCGCTTTGTAGTTCAGGCTGGCCCTGAGCTCACTATGTAGCCCAGGCAAGGCTCGAACTCAGCAATCCTCCTGTCTCTGCCTCCTGAGTGCTGGGATTACAGGCCTGAGCCATCATGCCCGGCACTGTCATATGTGGTACTGATTGCTGGTGGGTGTGAGTCACCACACCCAGCATAGTATGTGGTTACAGGTGATCGAACTCAGGACCTTGCGCTTGCTAGGCAGGCGCGGGAACCACTGAGCCAAGTCTCCAGCCCAACATTATTCTTTTTAATTTAATACTGCATAATATGTATTTCTATAGATTATTTAAACAAAGTTCAACTGCTTAATATTCAAGTGATCTTCCATGTGTTCTTACTACAAAACTTGCAGCGATAAGCATCCCTGTTTACTTATTTTTATGTAGACATGCTAATGTTTTGAAAGATATATCTCTAAAAGTAAGAAAATCTGATTGAAGATAACTATTACTTAAATTTTAAATGGATAAAATTGTTTAAATTTTAACAGCTATTCCAAAGAAATTATGCTAGTGCACAATAGTATATGGCTTTATTTATTTATTTATTTATTTATTTATTTATTTATTTAGAGACAGGGTCTCGCTTTGTTGTTCAGGCTGACCCTGAGCTCACTATGTAGCCCAGGGAAGCCTTGAACTCAGCAATCCTCCTGTCTCTGCCTCCAGAGTGCTGGGATTGCAGGCATGAGCCACCATGCCTGCACTGTGGTATGTGGTATTGATTGCTGGTGGGTGTGAGTCACCATGCCCAGCATTGTATGTGGTTACTGGGATTGAACTGAGGACCTTGCGCTTGTGAGGTAGGCACTGGAACCACTGAGCTAAATCTCTGGCCCGACATGATTTATTTTACACACATACATCTCAGGCTTTTAAATCTCTCAATCTCACAGATGAAAAATATCTAATTTTCTTTCATTTATAAGTAAAGCTAAGCATCATTTTATATTCTTAAAATTTACTTAAATGTAAATTAATTGCATAAATCCTCTGTCCATATTTCTTTTAGGTACTGGTTTGTGAACGTTCTTTATTAATTAATATGTATTGCAAATATTTTTGTCTTTATGATTTATATTTGGGTGCATTATCTCAAGAGGTTTTAAAAGATTTACATATTAAGAGTTTATATTTTTATCATTTTTAGAAAACAATTTGGAAGCATATGTAATTTGGAAGAATTATTATACTAGAGTGAGAAAAAATGGTAGGATTTTGCAATAATTCTGTAGAGAAATGATAGTGGCATGAATTAAGACAGTGGCATTGGCTATCCATAGAAATGGATGTGTGGAGTAGGAAATAGAAATATCTGATATTGGAGGGAGATTGCATTTAGAAAAGAGGAAAATATACTTCAGAGATAGTAGATGGTTTATAACTTGGAAAACTGAGTAGGTGGACTACATTTGAGAAAGAATATCTTGAGGGGAGAAAGTCATTGCCAGATTCAGTATGGGGCCCATTAAGGTTGAGAAGGATGTGCAGTGCCCAAGGATAGATACTCAGGAGGCAGATGGTTAGACAGATTTGGATTTGAGTGAAGACATCAGTTTCAGTGATCAGCAAACCAAATGCTAATAGAGGTGTGGAATGGTGGAAAACTCCCAGCATGGAGAGGGGCAGACATGCCACTGTGCTGAAGGACAGCATTCTTATACACGGAAGACTGAGAAAGGAGGAAAAACAGGAAAGGCCATTGAATTCAATATTGCCAGAGTTCAGTTTAAATCCTGTAAACAAATCACTGACTGAAGCCCAGCGAGATAAATGTGTATACAAACATTTAAACAAAGATGGATATAGAAGAAAAGCAAAATCATAGGATAGTAATATTAATTGCTAATACATTCAGTTAATGTGGATAATTTATCAAAAATGCCTCTTATGCAATTCCTTCAGACTTTAGTTGAAAATTAGTTCATTTGTGTTGCATAGAACTCTATAATAATAATTTTATTTTATTTATTTATTTTTGTCTTTTGGCGGTACTGGGGCTCAAACTTGGGCCCTGTGCTTCCAAGGGAAGCATGGTACCCCTCGAGCTAAATCACTAGCTAGAATTCTACTTTAAAAGTGACCATTATCTGTCCATCCTGGGTTCCTTTTCCTCAATCTAACAGCTGCAAATTCTATATAAAATTAGCTTTCCTGATTCAACTGGGTGATTTCATTCATGTTTTTAGATAAAGCGAAACATCTTGCTATCCCTTGTGTCCATTCAACAACATTATGGAAATGTTTCATGTTATTTTTAACTGACTTACGCTATTATCAAGTATATACTGGGCATAATTTTAACATTGGATAAGAAAAATCAATTGTAAACAAAAATATAACATTTTAAATAATTTGAAAATGAAAGCTTGGATTTGTGTGTTTTGATTTTGATTTGTTGCAGCTAGTTTCTTTTGTAAAATTGCCAATTGCAACTCCTTTTACTTTAGAGGAATTCCACTGACTTAGCCCTGCTGAGTTTATTGGTGTGATGCTAATGTGAACTACAAATACTTCTTCATTTAAGGAGAGAGATCTCAGTAAGAACCAGAGGCCAAATTAACTCTATCTTTTATTCTGTCCTCTAGTTCTATAAATAAGAAATGTTCTGATGTGGCATATACTTTGAATTCAGAAACTTATAATTTAAAATTAGAGACCTGAAGAACTATTGCTGGAAAGAGTTTTAAACCTGGACAATTCCCTGCTGTTACAAAGACTGACAGTCCTTCGGAAGTGTAACGAGGAGATTTTATATAAGACTGTTCTTACTGGAACCTGTTTTATATAAGAACATACTTAAAAAGCTAATTTCTTTTCTCCTTTTTGCACTGCAATCCACAAAGTGTGACTAATAATAGATTTAAATTTGCTAAGTGCATTCACTCCTTTGTGCCATCATAAAGAGAATCTATTACTGTAAAATTGAGGCTTAGTTCCAAATTGCGCCATTATGAAGTTTTCTTCCAGCAATGTTTTGTCTCTAATACACTTCCCTCATTGTAATTCTATTGCAAACCTGATGTCTAGCATCAAGTCTCACAATAATTATTTTAAATTGCTACTAGGAACAGTAGTCCTGGTGGGATATATTACTACCATTCTAACAAGATGAATTTCAATGCACTTGTAACCATATTATAGTATATTATGAAGGAAAGAAAATCTTTGAGTTTTATATCCATGGACATGCATGTAACAACAGAAAACAGTTTTTTTTAAATTTCTTTGTATTGACTTCTGCTTAAACTAATTATAAATCACAAGGACAAATTAGGATATCTAACCTCATTAATAGCATTGGCTGTATGTTGAATAACATGAAATTAATAAATAATAGCAATGCTACTATTGATAATTATGTATAGTCATATGTATATAAGATAGATCTTAATGTAAATCAGGCTATCATAGGAGGAAGGCAAGAGAAAACTATTAAAAACAATTCTAGCATGAAACTTTGTTTTTCATTTAATCTTTTCCAAGATTTCAGGGTCATTTAAAAGGAATAAACTACCAACAAAAGTATATTATGGGCAAGGCACCAATACTGTATTCCCAGATCCTTGGGAGGCTGAGGCAGGAGTATTGTAACTTAAAGGCCAGCCTGGGAAACTTAGTGAGACTGTCCCTTTTTTTTTTTTTTTTCTTTTGGACTGAGTTTTATTTCAACCTTCTTCCACCTTTTATTTTAATTTTGAAACAGGGCCTTGCTAAGTCACTGAGTTGCCCGGACTGTACTCCAATTTGCAATTCGCTTGCCTTAGCCTCCCAGAGTGCTGGAGTTACAAGTGTACAGCACCACACCACACTGTGCATTTAAAATAATAGGATGGGGATATAACTCAGCGGCACAGGGAATCTTCCTAACATGTGTGAGGGCCCTGAGTTTTATCCCAGGTACCACAAGGAGAAATAGGAAGGAAGGAAGGAAGGAAGGAAGGAAGGAAGGAAGGAAGGAAGGAAGGAAGGAAGGAAGGAAGGAAGGAAGGAAGGGTATTTAAATGTAATAAACTTAACAAAAGTCATCTTTGGAAGACTAATCTATTGAGTCAACTATATTCTAATGTATTACAAATGGAAATATTAAAAGCTTCAGTGTGACAAGCACTTGAAAACAATTTAACTTAACCTCAAACTCTGAGGATTGGTACTGTTACATAGTACATTCTGTGTTTCATAAGTTATTTTACATTCTTACTAGGACATTCTAAAATTCATCTTATTAATAAGTTGCCTATAGCCCTACAAATAAATTGAGAAAATGATCACTTTGGGCTTACCGAAGGTATGAATCTTGAATTTGGAGCATAACAGAATTATAGAGAAATGGTAGAGCCATCCTTCTCTGTTATAGATAAAATGATTATAAAAATGATGATCTGAGATCAAAAGCCATTTCAGTATTAATAATTTAAATAAGTTGGCACATAAGATGTAGATGAAATATCAAGTAAGAGTTCTGCATCTGCAGGAATTTTCTTTTTTAAAAAATGTTCACACATGCCTCAGATGAAAATCACTTAGCTACCTAACAAAACTCTAAGTTACTCCCCGGAGTGAACAAATAGGAAAAGTTAATCTGCACACTTTACAAAAGGGGCAGTTGGAGTTACATTAACAATTCAGCATTTTACCTTAAATACCAACTGAGTGTATTATATTATGTACCAGCCAGCATATAGCTATCAATTGAGTAGTGAGAGGTTAGACCAAAATGGCAGAATGACCTATTTACAAAAAAGTGCTCTGTTCTTAGGCATCACCAAGTGCCCTGTAGTGTCACTGTCACACTTACAAAAATCTAGAATTATATCAAGCTGTTTTCTACCTTTTGAAACCCAAGAAAGTTATCTTCTTACCACTGATTATCTCTACAAATGTTGGTACTGTTTCATAGCTTAGTTGCAGTCTCTTTTTGGTGATTGAGACCTTAAACCAAATACTACTGATTATGAAACACTGGTAATTGTCAATGGGAAAACTGTGGTGTTTGTTTTGTATTGTTATCTTTACATTTACTTCTATATTTATATACAGCTTTATATAAGCTTATATACTTCTGAACACTTCACTGATATTAATGGGGAAAAACACCACAAAGCAAGAATATCCACTGTGAATGTTTTTGGCTTTGCATCTATTCTTCAAGTGGACAAATAATAATTACGTTGGTATATTGGCAAATACCTCCATAGAACTAAGTATAAGGTTTCACCTCCCACTTGCAGGGAAAGGAAAAAAGTCCAAGTTAATAGGAAAATGATTAGAAACAGAAGGTGCCCTGCCTCACAATTTTGTTAATAAAAAAACACTCATAAACCTTAACCTCCTATAATTTTCCTCCAATACTTTCATCCTTTGAATTGAAAGCTCTTTTTTTGTGAGGTCCAAATAGAACAACAAGAGCATATTAAATTAATGTTTCCCCAAGAACATGGCTAAAAAATGTTTATCAAACATACTTTAAATCAATACTGATTCTAAAGATAAAAAATATTTTATTTTTAACATCATACACATGCTCCCACATATTACATTTCTTGGTGATAGAATTTTGAACTAACTCCTTGAGTGTTGTGTTGCATATTATCAAGAAGTCATTTCACAATTGGAAACGTGTTTTCCCAGCCTTTAGGTAAAATTGATTGTAGAAAGTTGTTTAATATATTAAAAATCCTCAGCAGAAAAAATAAAGCTATATAGGAAGTGCCCCCAAAACAAACTGGAAGGGTCCAAAAATGTCACATATTTCCGATTTCCCAATTTATACAGTCATGAGTCACCAGTGTCTCATTACCTTTTATTCTCGTATCCCTCCCCCAGCCTTTGTGTTTGCAGAGATCTGTAATATTTAAGAATCTTTAATTTTTAAATCATCTTAGATATGTGAAGGAAGGAACATTTAACAACTTCAATTTTGTTTGTTTGTTTGTTTGTTTGTGGTACTGGGGATCGAACTCTGGCCCTTATGCTTCCAAAGTAGGCACAGTACCACTTAGCTAAGTTCCCAGCCCCTGACAACTTCAATTTTTTTCATAAGCATTTTAGGGCAAATGGAAGTAAAAAGTATACTTCAAGATTTGGGATAAATTAAACTTGTTTGTGAGGATTCAGTGAGTTAATAGCACAAATCTAGACACTCAGTTCTCTAACATATTATTCTGTGTGTGTGTGTGTGTGTGTGTGTGTGTGTGTGTGTGTGTGTTCAAGGTATTTTATTTCCATCTAGTTTCCTTTCAAAAGTATAGGTTAAATATCTGTAACCTGAATTTTATGAGATGTGCTTGACTGACAATCAATGAAAACAATTATTTGTCACCCCTGAAAGGTCATAATGAGGACATCATAAATCTAGACAGGACTTAAAGATTTGTAGACTAGCATATTATTTCCTAGGAAGAGCTACAGTAACGTAGCATTTCTTAAAAGTAGATTTATTTTTATCTTACATCTCAAGGAAAAGTGTATCTTTAACTGTCCCTGTTAATCTCTACTGGTGTGTATGTGGTAAAATTATAATTAGCATAAACTTTTCATTCTCATATGTATTCCTCTTTTTTTGAAAGAAGATAAACTTTTTCATTCAAGTACGCACAAATCCTTAAAGCAATCAAACGGAAATAGATACATCTTTTCTTCATATAGAGAAATGAATATTAACTTCTTGAATGAGAACACAAGTTGGAGATCTGGAGTAATGATTCTTTCCCTTTTTTTGCAACACGATTCCTTTGACATTCTAAGAGGTCTGTGACAGGAAGCAGGCAACATACCCAGTTGGCATCCACCGCCAGGGGCCCTGGAGCCTCCTAGCTTATACACACTCAGCTGATGGGAAGAAGCCATCTCTGAAATTCTGGTGCTACTACATTTTCTTATATGCTAAAGAATGTGAATCATCACCAAAGCTTAAGTAACATTAAGGCACATTCATTAGTTTAATTTTAAAAATTAAAAGAGAAAAATTAAGTCATATTGCTCAGTAATTACACTGTAAAACTGTATAGCATGAAAGCAGTTTCTGTATGAATAAGCTACATGACTATAATTTAATAGCTTTTAACAAAGTTAAGCTATGAAGGTAGATGCTATAGTAATCTTTTGCAAAGAATTCATTTATAATAAAAATAGTAATTATTATTAACTATTGTCAGATTTTGTGAGAAGACCATCCTTAGATGTTGGAGGATTAAATTTGAGGCACTCCCATGCCCAGAGGTTTAATGGTGGACATGGATAGGACAGAGACTACTGCACTGGGATAAAAAATTCGTGAGAGCTAATCTCAGGGTCGCATGTGAATTAGAACTTGAATCCATTGACAAAGCTGCTGTTTCCTTCCTGAATCAAATCGGTATCTGGATCTTGTTTCTAAAACAGCTCTGCAATTTACAAAGCAACCCCCAAGATTTCTTGAGTTTAGCCCTCATTAAGAAAATCAAATTCCAGGTAATTACTTAAAGGAGAAAATTCTTCCTGTACACATTCTAACTCACAATATTGTATTTATGAAGAAGTTCTAGGTAAAACAATTTTATCATAAATAAGAACACTTCAGCCATGAAGAAAGCAAATGACTTAAAAATATCTTCTGACTTATAAAAACTGAAAAAGTATTTTGCTTCACTTCTTGTGTTTTCTGTCCTATAACTCCTTTTCTCCCAGCACTCTGTCCTCAGTGATAGGTGCCACTGGCTCACACAGTCGGAGCTGCACCAGGTTGCCTCCTTAGCCTGTGGTTTCAGCTCCTTTGGGCAAGAGTTTTCCCCAAGTGCATCATCTCCACGGGTCCTCTGCATGTTCAGACTCCTCAGTGCGTTTTGGTTATTCACACCAATGTTTTTCACATACTGCATCATACTAGAATTGCTACTGAGGAAATTCAACTCCTGCCCAACATCACTGAGCCTTTCTCATCAGCTGAAGAGCCATTTCCATAGTATATAAAAGCTTCTATTCCACTATCCTTCCCCAGTCAAATGCAACTGACATGAATAAATATTTATTAATGCCTACTATGAATTCAGAGAGATACAAGACATGGTCCTTGTGCGTACTATCTAGTTTGGAAGGTAGGGCATGCAAAACAAATTGACTAATAACAATATGAGCTAGCACAGACTAGGTGATACATGACACCCTCTAATTTATCTGTTCAGCAAATCCAAATTTCCATACATTTGTGTTGCTTTAAGGGAGATCCATCTGTAATCCTTGCCTCCCCATGCCTTTTCACTGCTCTGCGTCTTCTGGCATAATAGAGATAATGTGATAATATAGTGACATATTACTGGGACTCAGGCTGTTTCCATAGAGGCAGTGCACTCTCCTGGGGACCACGATGGAAAGAGATACAGAAGACAAGGATTCTAGTCTCAGAAGTGCCCCTGACATTTCATGTGACCTCAAACAAGTGACTTAGCCTCTCACTTCTGAGCTTTTCCACCTGTAAAGTAAGCTTAATTAAACTTTCCAGTACAGTGGAGATATCAAGAAGTCTAGCTAAAAAGGCTGTAAGATATATGCATTGGGTCTACAGTCATAAACAATAAGCACAAAAAGGGTCTCACTAAAAATACTAATTTTGGCTGTATGATGCTTACAGAAGATAATGCTGTTGCCTCTGCCACCCCATTGCAGGGATAGGTTTTCCATGGTACAGATATACTGTCTCCTACAATGTGGTTACTTTTGGTGACCAAAAGCACATAAGAGAGCATAATAGGATGTGGCATCTGTTGGTGAGCAAGGATCAGGGTAAACCTAACAGCCACCCCACAATGCCAGAACTGAAACAATGACCCGCATCTCACTAGCACTGTCTGTGAACCAACTGAACTAGTCAGATACACCATTAAAGTAATGCAATAGAACATGATTTAGTTTATTTTCTTTGAAACTCTTAAAAATAGATTTCAGTTCAGTAATCATGAAAAATTCATTTGAATGGAGCATATATCTGTCATTCCAGCTATTTGTGAGGCTGAAGCATGAGGATTCCAAGTTTGAGGCCAATCTGGGCCACTTAGCAAGACTGTCTCAAGATAAAAAAAACTTAAAGAGCAGAGGCTAGACCTCAGTTTTAGAATGTTCTGAGTAATAACCCCCACGCACCTTAGTTTGAATAATAAGAGCCAATGACAATAAATCAGACATAATTACAGGTCGCTAACCTCCTAGCAAATAGCCCTTGCTCTCTCTAATAGGCCTGCAAGTCCTGAACAGGATGTCAATTGCCCTAAGAAAGTGAATGTTCACAAGGGTGAGTCTAGTAGACCCAAGGTTCCCCTGATGAGACTAGAGAGGTTTCAGCCCATCTTTTGCTCATCAAAAGTGTATTGGCAGGAGTCAGAAATTGCCTGAATGTGGGAGTCCTTTGGACCTGATAAAATCACAATGAAGATACATAGTGCTGTAGAAAACAGTTCTAAGTACTAACGAAAAAATATCTCAACCCTAAGTCATAATTTCTTCTCTTGAGATTGATCATATTTTTCAGCCAAGAACATGAAGCAAGGCTTAATGAGGACCTGACATCAGGTGGGACCATTTCAGTAATTCCGAGTTCTTTGAACTTTGAGGAAAGGTTAATGTGCATGCTATTTCATAGAATAAAGAAAAAAATATATGATGTTGAAATATTCCCCTTGTAGAAATATGAGAGTAATAGAACCCCGCAGTGCTAACAAAATAGCATGTAAATCTTGAAGAATATACTTCAGATCTCCAGTGCGATGAATGGTCTATTTGGCCCAAACTAGGGAAAGTTGATTTCTGTAGAGGTAAAATACTGGAAATTAGCTCCATGATGTATTAACTCAAATAATCACGTTCCTGACGTTAAAAAAAATGGAAATTAAACATCTAGTTATGAATACTGCGTCTGCACAATGTGCTGCATGCACTGCATGTGTTAGAATTTCTTCTCAGTTCTTTTTTTAATCTTTTATTCATAGCATTGCAGGTGATGAAAAATTTATGCCTTGAGTCTGGCATTGAAATTAAATGCAAAATGAAAACAGAAGCAGTTTATACTGACAGCTTAAATATCTTTATCTAGCATACGGTTGCACTATAAAAATCACTGGGTGACTTTTTAAATCACCCACATGTAAAAAAAAACGAGTTGTACAATAATGAACAAAGTTATATATCTAAGATATCAACAAAAAAGTTGTATTTTATTGGGCTTCGTTGTTAATTTAATTTCACTGTATTTGCTGTTTTTCTGTAATGGGTACAGGTGGGTGAATGTAAGCCTTTAAAACAACTGCAGGACTTAATCACTGATATTAATTCCTCATAGTGGTGGGAAATAATTGATTTTTGCAATATATTTAACGAGTGTGATTTCCCTGGTAGGTTTATGTCTTAAGCTGAATAGAAAACATTAATCTGCACCTAAGGTAGTTATGCTGTAGTAAAGGTTAATTATTCAGGCAAATCAATTTGTTCATCGCTGTATTCATATAAGTGATGCTTCGGAGGAGTGACAGTAATTACAATCATACACAGGAATGTGAGTTTTTAAGTACATTTCCTTTCTTAGAATAGTTGCAAGTAATTTTGTACACATTATGAGTCACAACTCTGTTCAACAAATGAGGCTCTGATTGGTGCCTATTTTCTGAAGACGTTGACTCTTGTCCTCGGCATATCTCTGAGTGTTCTGTCACGTTCACATGTTCACAGTGGCTCTTGTTGATGAACCAATACTGAATCTCCAACAGTAAGCTCAGAAATTAATTGAGGAAAATAATTGCATCATAGTTATGTGAATAATACAGGTTTCAAATACATCTTACATGCTTTATGTGTATGAGAACTTTAAAAATAAGTGTAGAATTCTTTAGCATGTAAATAAGTAAAGCATGAAATTGGAAACAGTCTGCACTTAGGTAAAGCACCAATACTAAAACAACCACTTAGGTTTCCATATTTAGAATGCTTCAGCACATATCTTAAAATATTTTACACTCAGCCTCTGATTTGTAGCTCTTTCGTGGCTATTTTATGGAAATACACTGTATATAATTATGCAGATAATTTTATATGATATTAATTGTGCTAAGAGTGCAGCAAAAGTGTTTAATTCTGTAATTCATTTACATTTTAATGATTTTAATAGTATAAAGTTACTAAATCAAGTTGAAATATCTCTGACCATTACACTTAGTTGTGTGTTCAAAGTTATATTGTTTTTTATTATTCAAAATATATCACATCTTATTGACAACCAGAAGTAATCTTAAAACACCCATATTAAAAGTAAAAAATATATTTTAAGCTCAACTTTAAATATACAGAATGATACACAACAGCTGTGAAATATCAAGTACGGGATTTTAAGATACATGTAGTACCTCCTTGTGAATTTTTGAGCACTCTTCACTGTGCAGTCTTACCTGTTTTTGAAGGTACCTGTACCAAAACCCAAATGCATTTAATTCATTTCTCTTTAATGTAAAAAGCATAATTCCAGGTATTATGGGGAGCAGGTGAACCACCAACTTTTCTATGTAAAGATAGCATCTGAAGCTGCGCTCCAAATCAACACATTTCAGGTTCATGTTCCTTCCTTATTTCTTTCATCATGCAGAGATTTAATATCATCAGGAATAAATCTAAATTGTTTGCTTCTTTCCCCCTAATTCCTGAAGCAATGTAAAAGTCTAGAGAGGTTTGAAGTGACAGGATTACAAGCAGTCTTTTGCATACATGGCCTTTAGGGATAAGCGGCTACCTTGCATCTAATAAACAAGAAAGTGAATTCGTTGAATAATGAATTAAGTGGCATAAGTTGTGATAACAAGGAGCAAATGTAACTTCAGAAGAATAGTATTTGCTTTGTGTGGGGTTATCTGAGAGGGCTGATGCTCTGCCAAGGGAGACTGAGAAAAGCTCATTATATTAAGATGTTCTTTTACAGAACAGAGTCTAAAATGATCTTGCAGTTCCCCCCCCTCCCTGTTCGCAAAAGTCCTTTGTGTGCTTCTATCAAATCAACCATCTCTACCAGGGGGATAACTGGGATTCTTTCTGACTGTTGAGTGTTGTTTAAAATGAAAATTCCTAGTGAGTTTCAGATGGGTCACCCAACAATTAGATAGAGATGTCTAATGGGTTCATCCATATTAGGGTCAACAGCTGGTTTCAGAATGAAAGGTTGCAGTGCCCTATTGCACGGTCTGAACCAAATTAAATTATTAATCTACCCCTTGCTTCAGTGTAGCTTCATGGGGATTCCTAACCTGCCATGCCGAATAAAACAGAACGACTACTTTACATTTTCATTATGGGGACTTATATTTTAAATTGCAAATGCTCTTCTATTTAGCCTGTGTTGCATATCTCATTGGATACGTACAAATGTCTTCAACGGCAGTGCTTATAACTTGTTTTGTTAGCTTCTAATTGTAACTGGAAACTACAAATCCACCAAAAGAAATGATTTGCATGCAATACCACCTCTCTACCCAGAACCAGTTGAGCCAGGAAAAGCAAAGTCAAATCTTAGGGGGCCATTATCTTTGACTGTTATATTCAGAAGATATAATTAAATAAGTATGAGCAGGGAGCTTCATAATTTAACCTGAGCTTCAGGTTAACCCGGTCAAGGTTACTTTCACGATAGCACATCCTGTAAGAAGCCAAAGTTCTAGGTTTTGGAATTTATTTTTACTGTTACATAACTGCTTGCAAGTGAATACTTACATTGTAGAAAATCTTAGCTGCCTTTAGTTTTCATATAGTGTTTAATAATGCCTTAATAAGTATATTCCATTATCAGTAGCGGGTAATGTTGCAATATAAAATATACATCATGTTTTATGAAACGTTTTCTGCCAGCGTTTTAATACATGCTTACCTGGCACTTTTACTTCGTAAAACTTTAAGTTGTGAAAGCCAAAGCAGCATTTCCTGTGAAAGCCGATTGATCCTTAGAAGGTAGTATGATTTCTAAAGATAAATAACTTGGTAAATCACAACTGAATGAAGATTCCATTTTTGATATATTGCATTAGATAAAGTTTTGAATTTCATTCATTGGTTGATTCTTGTGTTTGTATGCATGTGTGTTCCCTTTGCTGAGTCTCACTATTAAAAACAAAACTTTAAGACTCAGGAAGACTCATTTATAATTAGAAAGAAAACAATTTGGAAATAGCCTAGCTGCTTCATTTGTTCATTAAAACATTTTTATTGGAAATCTACATATTACCACATAATATGTAGAAGTCTACTACATATTACCACGTAATATGTAGAAGTTATCTTTACACAAAGAAGTCAACAAGAGAAAGTCCCTTCTATTGTGGAGCTTACATTTCAGTGGAGAAGAGCTAGACAACACATAAGTCTATAAACAAATTACCAAGAAGTTAACAGAACAAAATATGTGGAAAAGCAAAATAATGTGATGTCAGAATGACAAAAAAAATACAAGGGTCTTTGTGCTGAGGAAGCTGGTGAGCCAAGACTTTAGCTGTGATAGGTGCAATCCTAGCAGAGACTAGCAGGCGCCAAAGCCCTTGAGCAAGAATGAGGTTGGCATCTGTGAGAAACAGAAGAAAGAGAACTCACTTCATGGCCATGCATCCTATGTAGTAATCCAGGGTCCCATCTCAGAGGGACCCTGCTTTATGTTTTATTAGTTTTTAGTACATGTTTGCAATCCATAATGTTTCCATTTATTGTGTGGAGTTGGTACATGTACGTAACACATCTCCATTCCTTTTATCATTCCCTCCCTCCTTTTTTCATCTGTTTCATCTCTCCCCATTGGATAAATTTCTATCTACCTACTTCCCATTATCTGTTTTATATTGTGTTCATTTAAGCTCATTTGTCTTCATTTCACTTAACATTATGGACTCAACATGTAGGAGAATCACAGGTTAATACTCAGCTAATTTTTTTAAACAAAAGACTTTGTAATCTTCCTGAAAACTAGGTAGCCAGTCCTAGAAAGAGGGCTATTATAGTAAGAATGTAGAGGGGCAAAAAGATGAGAAGATGAGGGGAAACATCAGAAACAAGACTAGTCAAGGACATATCTGGGTATACGTGGCAAAGGCTTCAATGTACTTTACAGCCATATTCATCTGCAGTGAAGAGAAGTGAAGCTATTATTTTTCTATATTTAACCAAATATTCACAGGGGATACATTCCTCAAGGGTAATGTTGGTCCCTTCTAGGCATTGTGCATTCTCTGTAGCCGTATGACTAGACTAAGTGTAGCTAAAGGAAATTGATCCTCTTTTACCTGATGGGGCTTACTTGGAGGAAAAATATAAGACATTCAGGGTACACATTTGAATTCTTGCTTTTTTTATAGTTATATTGTAGCATCCAATCTGCATGACCATTTAACAGTGAAGTCCAATGATATGAAGTTGCCTGTATTCTATGTAAAGTTTGGCATATCAAAGGTTCATAGCAGGTTGAAGTCACAGGTGTATTTAAGGGTATAAGTAGAAATCCTCCAAGCATCTTTGCAAGCCCGGCAGGATTTACTTCACAGAGAGGAAAAACATAGTGCAGAGTGCTCATTAGAGCACCAGGGAGGACCGTCTGTCAAGTTCGTGCTGATGGGTCTCCATGGAAGCAAATCCATACTGCAGGAAGGCTTCCTGACAGCCAGCAAACACTCTTCCCTCTGCCCCAGTGGAGGAGCCTGAGGACAAACACCCATGTGTATTGCACTCTTTAGGCCAAGCGATGAGCTGCCAGTTCTGACTCCATGTCATCCATTACTCAGACTTGCAGCAGGTTACAGGTCTTTGGTCTAGAGGCTACTGTTCAATGGTGACTTTTCTTTTAGGAAAATCTACTTCCTGTGCTTCATGACCATGATGTTTTGCCTAATCATTACCAAGTTCAGTGAATTGCAGTGTTTTGTGACAGAACCTGACTAGCAGAAGTGTGATCATGGCAAATCAGAGCACGGTTTCTCAATTTCACAATTTCCAATTAGGACAAAGAGTCAATTTTATAACTCAAAATAAGTGTTGAAGTGACAGCTCCCCCCCCCACCCCGCCTCTGATGTGTATGTGGAGATTTTGTTGTTCATTTCTTAAATTTGCTTTGGAAAAGTTGTTCTTAATGATCATCGCCAAATTGCTTCTGACCTGGTGCTCATATACATTTTAGCAATACTCTAAAAAACATCCACTTATGATCCTCCCATGTCCATGTTCCATTTCTTGCATTTTATTACTTTCTTTACTTCCCCAAGATTTTCCAGACTTTAATGTTCACACCCACCTGAACATTTTTGAGTCAACAGTGGGATTGTGAATGACATTAATTCATAAAAGGAAAAAATGAAATATTCCTGAGAGGTTTTAGTCTTCCCTCAAGAACATTTTAAACTGTATTCATTATGCCTCCTTTTGATTTCCCTGGTGCATCTCCACAGCCTTCTGCATGAAGGTGACTCCCATTATCTGCTCAACTGCAGGTAGCTAAATGTGGGATTGGCCTTTTGGTGTGCTACAAAAGACCTCTGAATTAAACATGAAAAAAAAACTTGTATATTTTAATCCGTATATTTCCTTCTGAACTTCTACTAGCACTTGAAAAATTCTTTAGATGAATGAATGATTGAGTGATCTCAGTGGATTCACAGTCTTGGGCAGAAATCAGACAATCACAGCACAGTAAGATGCTGTATGATTAGTGAAAGGCCTGGGATCTACAAAGGCCCAGAGTGAGGGTTCATTGCCCGTGATTCGGAGCCAGGGCAGGTTTTCTACCATCTTAACATTAGAAACGGAGCTGCCTCAGAGCCTCCATGAGCCTCCTCACCACTAGGACCACACAAACCTAAGCCAAAGTCTGAGGTGCTGATGACTGAATACTTTGCAGCCTTCTAACCCTCTTCTGATTTCTTTATCTAAAGAATTGCTTAGTTCTGTAGCTAAAAATAACAAAAACAGTTGTCAATAACATCCTCAACTGGCCTCATCCAAATCATTTAACCAAGGGAAGGGCTTTAACGGAGGGATTCTCTATGGCGGTAGCAGCTAGATGGTAATCATTGTGTTGAGTTGAAAGTCAGTAAGTGGCTTCCTCCATGTACCACTCAGTAGGTAGCTACACACCTTTTGCCACCATTTTTCACCTGAGGAATTAATTTTCCTATTTATCCTACTCATAAAAATCGAGATAGTAAAGGTGGAAAGAACGAGCAAAGTAAGGACAAGACAGGCTATGAGGAGGAAATTGAAATATAGGCAAGAGGAAATGGCCACATTCCTCCTGCTTTTCTCCCAAACTGTGTTCTTTTCTTTTCTTAGAGTAAATAACATCTTTAGTTCATATCCAACCTTATCCAGTTGAGGCAACACGACCCTGCAACTGAAGGGGAAAGACTGCAGATGCAGATAGAGGTTCTGGATTGTGACCACAGACTGCTAGGTCTCAAATTTGGTTCAGAGAAAAAAATATCAGTTCACACTCACAGATTGGATGTGAGCATTATATGAGATCAGCAGAATATGCATATGTGTGTGTGCGTTCATGTGAGCTCCCATGTGCAAGTGTGTTATGGAATAATCATAGTGGTAAAGCTCTCCTAGAATAATCTCTGAGCAAAGGGGGCAATTACTGTAGAACTTAGGAAGATAATAAGTATAGAATACTTCTCATCTGTGAGAGAATTCCTTTGGCGTTTTATTTGCTTATTTAGTATATTACATCCCAGCTGACCTAGCCCTTCCCCAAGCACCTATACACCCTTTCCTATTTAGGTGTGGTCAATTAAAAAGACTGAAGAGAAAATGGGGAAGATTTGCTTTGCTATAATAAGCTTGGCAGTACTAAGACTCTGGGACAAAAGACATAGCATTAACTTCTTTCACAACATGCAGCAGCCTCTATTAGTCTGGGAATCTCACTTCAAAATCTAGACACTTCCTGCACAGCACAGAGACCAACTCCTGTCCACTTTGCCACTTTGAAAAACATTTTTCTGTACCACTTCTGGCCAGAAGGAGAGAAAGTAGCTCACTGTTATTACGATAATCTCATATTTTGTTGTCTCATCAAAACAAAATGCTCCTAAAGATTGTTCCAGGGTCTGTTTTTTTGATAGATGGGAGAAAATCTCATTGGTGAACTCAAATATCATTATTGTGATATTATTCACTCAGTCTCTCTAAATTTGGGGGTTTTCAGATTAAAGTCTTATTATGAATCTATGTTGTGCAGAGTCAAGGTCATATTTAAACCTGTTTAAAGGATGGGGTAACAGGGAAAGGTGCTGAGTCACCTCTAAAGCAGATAGCTGCTTCCCACATCCCAGAGGCCCATGGGGAGATTGTGGCTTCTCGGGTTCTACTCAAAGGTCCTCTGTGAAGAGAGAAACTGTCTCCATCACCATCTGAGATAGACTGTCATGTCAGTCATATCTTATCATGTTAGAGCATAAATCTCTTCTGTCTCAGTATTCTTCTTCTTCCTCTTCCTCTTCTTCCTTTCGTCTTCTTCCTCTTCTTCTTTCTTTTCCTTCTCTTTTTTCTCATTTTCCTCCTCCCCCTCCTCTCTGTTCTTTTTCTTAGAGTGGGTCTTGCTATGTACTTCAGGCTGGCCCTGAGCTCACTATGTAGCCCAGGCAAGCATCAAACTCACAGCAATCTTCCTGCCTCTGCCTCCTGAGTGCTGAGATGACAGGAGTGAGCCACATGCCCAGATCAGTACTTTTCTCACAGGAGAGTGACTTGGACTCTGAACACTGACTTTGACTCAAGAGGTAAGATTTATCAGTGAACACCCTAGAACGAGGTCAGTTCAAACTGTCATGAAGAGGACAGAGAGAGAGAGAGACAGAATTTAGCATGTAGATTTCCTGTTGAGATCTCTCTGCTCAGCAGCTCAGTTTAAAAGCAGACTTTAGGTGTAAATCAGTGATCTCTGATTTCTTGACCAAATTCTGGATATTTCCAACCAGAGCAAGCACTATCTGAAGGATTTCTTTAAAAGTTAGAAGTAATTTCTGCTAAGAGACTCATTTTGGCATGATAATCCTGGCTGCTCAAGAGGAGAATGCAATTAGACTGCAGAAACCTGCTTTACTATCTTGGAATGTTTCTAGAATTCAAAATTGCAAGGCCAGTTCTGAGCATGGGAGGTCAACAGCTCTGCATTGCATTCTTACCCCAAAGACTTTTTAGTCTTTGGCTTTCAATTTCCTTAAATACGAAGAAGAAAGATCAGTGTTCCTCTCATTCCCGTATTAATCAGCTCCAAACAAATACTAAATTTGAATTGTAAGGTCTCATGGCAAAATACTTTGTTGAGCTGGTAAATGTTAAGATTAGTCTTAAAGACTATTTCATGAGGGATGTTGAATGAAAGTGTAAGTACCCAACAGGAATGTAAATCTCTAGCGTAGTCATGATTTTATCAGTCTGTAGTCACAACAGGATAGGCTACAGATGTTAATAATATGGCTTCATAATAATTGGAGCGGTAAGAAGCTAAAGTTCTGCATTATGTGCCAAGAACTTTATGTTAATTAATGCACACAATCCACGTCTGTTCTGTAAGCTGAGTATTCATAATTTTGTACCTAAACAAAAGTAAGGGTCAAAGAAATGATTTACCCAATACCATAAAGTTAGTAAGTGGCACAGCTAAGACTGAACCCCCATATTCCAAGCCCATGTTTCTTCCATATAACACAGTGTTACCTCAGTCAGGTAAGACTAGCTATAGAATAAAAATGTCACATATTCTAAGAAAGCATTTAAATACCATTTGGAAGTTGCATAAAATAGAATTGATCCATTGAAGGGATCTTACTTCACATAAGGCTTTCTATGAATGATTGAGTTCAAGGCAAATGAATCCCAGAAGCCTGGTAGGAACCAGAACCTTGTGCTAGTACCTGTAAGAACAAGCGGCGTAATCAGTATGGCAGGCACGGAAAATTTTCCAGAGCTTCTTGTGAATTAGTGAAAAAATGGCAGGAAGCAGAGAAGACAGTGAAATATCTCAGGATTTGTGAGCACACAGCAAGTAATGCAAGACAATTTATAACTAAGAGCTAATTTATGTGGTGAAATCTGTAAATGCTTAAAGCATTCAGACAAAAGAGAAATCTTTGAGGGCTGATTTGGTCAGAAGGTCTGCAGCCACGGCCAGTTTCCTAGACTTAGCAGGATGGCTGCAGACGGGGAAGATGTTCTTGGACCTTTGGTGCTGGAGGGCGGGATCAGTAGAAGGAAGGTACATGGATGGGAAGGGTGTGTGACTTGTTTGAAAAAACAGACTTTATGGACTTAGGAGGATAGTAACTGCAGTGTCAGGGGATAAGTGATTCATTTAAATGGGAAACTGTTACGAGGGAGGAAAATGATTAGGAAGCATTCTGAAAGCTGCAAAGTGAGTTGAAGTGCTGGTGGATGGCGAATGGAGACCCTGTTTGGAGAGTGATAGAATGCAAGCCTTGTTAGGGCAGTTTTATTCAGCCTGGGAGACATGAGGGGACCAGGACTGGGAGAAATGTTGTTCAGAAAGCCCTTTAGAAGGATATGACAGTAAGTTGGGGAATTGTGCATTCATTTTTATGGGCCTTCCCATCAAGAATTAAATCGAGCATTTTGGAACACCTCTGGTATAATGAAGAACTGCATTTGAGGTCATCTTGCTATGGGCCAGGTACTATGCTGAGCATTTACTTTTAGCTAATCTTAATGACTCCTTATGAGGTATAGAAATGTCTAACTGCCTCAGCTTCCAAGTGGCAAGGGACAGAGAGGAAGGCAGGCAGGACAGCTTCAGGGTGTTCTGTCAGGGTGCCAGGCCTGGGCCACCAACCGCGACACTGTAGTTTTAAGGCACTGCAGAACATCAAACACAATTTTAATTGTTATTGTTCAATTTACAAATGTCAAAACAGATACTTCTAAATCTCCATGAGGTACAAAAGTATAAAAAGCAAGAACCTGATGAATATTCACAGTGTGCTGGTATTTTTCTCACTATTTCACATGCATTAGCTCATGTAATGCTCACACCCTACAAAGTAATGACGTTCTCAACTTCGGGAGAGAAATGGAAGGCTCCTTGCCCACAATCGCCAGGAAGTAAGCATAGGATAGTGTTTCCATCATGTTGTGATAATGAAATAGAAATTTTCCCAACACATTTAAAGCAAGAAGTCAGAAGTGGATGAAAGAATAAGAAAAATGTACAAGATGTTACTTGAACTGAGATTTAAGTGATAGGTGAGATGGTGGAGGATACTTCTGAATGAGCACTGAGGGTCCAGAGAGGAACAAGTGTTACGGAGACCAGAGGCAGAGAGGCTACTCACGCTGGCCACTTCAGGGTTAGTGAGTAAGTGAATATCCGATGGGTGAGTGGCAGGTACCCTCACCCGTTAGTGCTAACTGAGAGGAGACTAAAAGAGGAAATGTTAGACAGCCAGTCGCTTTAGGACTTAGCATCTGACTCGAATTTTAGAAAAGCGAAACAGTGCAAGACGATATTTAAACTTAGACATACTGGGTTTGAAAGAGTAACAGTAGATTTTAATATGTTCCTCAAAAATGAGAAATGGCATCTGGGATCATTATATGTACCTTTTGATTAGATTCTAGTATTCCAAAGAATTTTCAAAAGTTTTTGACTTTGAAAAACTGAAAGTGTAAAACTTTTGTGCAGTGTCGCCTTTCCATATAAAGAAAGTATTTTCTTAAAAGGGAAGGAAGGAGAAAAAGATAAAGTAAGTTAATCTATTGCCTGGTAACAGTAATACTGCAGTATCTCAAAAGAAAATTCGATGTTCACACATTTTAAGTAGCTGTCTTCTGTGAGATCTCCAGGCAAGGGCGATTTAGCAAAGGTGCGATGTGACCAGGCCAATTAGTGCATTTCTTTTTATGTTGAAGTTTCTGGGAAGCTGATTTACATTGAGGGGAGATGTGAGGTAATGTTCTGGGAAAGCATGACAGAAATTTCCAGTCTGTCTCAGTCCTTAAGAGAATAGTGGACGTTGTACCTGGAATTTGATTATTGCCCATGACCTCTTTAGAACTGCTCACATGGAGGGAAGCATTTGGGGTTTTCTTTTTAATGCTTAAATTTCTCTACATAATCTACCAGAAAAGGGGGCAAAGATGATCCATTCAAAAGCAATCTGTCATTCATCAAGTGAAGGTAGCTTTCCAGTCAGGCTGCTCTCCTAAAGTTCCCACCTCAGAAGCTACATAAGAGGTAGGACAGGAGTTGTCTGGGATGATCAGAAGAAGAGGGAACTTTTAGCAATGCTGAGCTATGTGCTGACGCACCCTGGGGAGCTTTGGTCCTGTCCCAGTGTGAAAGCTTCCGATGTTAATGATGACTGTTTAAACCAGTCCAGTATGGCAGTGTGTAAGCTAAAATGCTTGTAAATTTTTGACAAGCAACCTAACGCTTGCTGCAGTATGTGGCTGCCATTTTTATGCCAAATTATAAGGCACTTTGCTGGCTCCTTTCTACAGAAGGGCCAAATGAGAGATTGGAAATATGTACTTTGAAAAGCCAGGCAGGGTTTCAGGAAGTTTGCCAAACAAGATTTCCAAATAAAATGTTCGGGAAAAGAAAACAGGGATGGACTTTGCAGATGCTGGATGGAATCCACCAACCATCTGTGGGAAGAGTTACTTGGTGTCGCATTAGCAGGGAGCTACGAGGGACACAGGCTCACTTCACTGTCAAATGGGCCCGTTTATTGACCAGGGTTACCTTCCACTGCTATGATGTGTGAGGCGCCTGCAAATATCTGCTCTTCTTGTGAGAAGCAGTAATGATGACCAGAGCTATTACCTCAGCGCTCACGCATTAGCAGTTGAGGAAGGCAGATTAATTTACTCACGGTGAGCTAAGTGCATTCTTGGCTCGAAAAAGGGACTCATTTGCTCACTTAAGCCAAAGATCCCATTTTTGACGGCAAATGTCACTGCCTGGATTTCCCTTTGACAGTCTGGCAACCCCACACCCCTGTTATAGTATCCATTTATTTGTCTTATTTTCAGCCAGATTAATCCATTCTGTTTTGACAAGAAGACTGATGGGTAATTGATAACTGTGATAGACACAAACAGAAGAGTTGGATGCTGAATAATTCAGCACTTTTCAGTATCAATAAGAGAACAGGTTGAAGAATTTGTGTCTCTATTTACACTTAAACTAAACTAAGTCAGCCCAGACATTTATGCTGCCAGTCTATCAGAAAACCAAACAGTGTACATTCGGTTTCCACCCGACGAAATGTTTTATAAGCTTGTAACAATATGTGTGAAGCTGCCAGAATAATAAATAGGTACAGCAGCCCATGCATGCTAATGTTATGTTGTAAGCAGTTTTGTTGACAAGTGCTAATACTTCTTTCATACTATCATCAAAAGCAGCTAATACAACAGCCATTATTTGCTGGCTTTCCAAGCAAGACATGATGGATTGTGACCTTAATATGGGTTAGCCGAGTTTTGAAAGTTAAACAACTTGCAATAAATCATAGAATTATTACAATGCAGTTTAATTGGTTAAGGACTGTTTATTTCCTAAACAGGGTGAAAAATTTCTGTTTCGGCACTTTTAATTTGCAAAGTGCATTTTCATTATGAATGGCAGTTTAATATTCCGCTCTTTTGTCATGCAAAATATGCAACACACAGGCAATCTATTAATTGGACAAAAATGCATTGCAAGCGTAAATTATCCTTTATATCATCACTTGTGAGCTTTTACATCTATTAAATGTGTTAAATGGAACATAGTTAAAGACTGTACAACTTGCAGCTACTTCTGAAGTTTAAGTCCAGCTTCACGATGATTCTAATGACCTTTATTTTTGGCAAAATAAAGTAATTAAGTCAAAGTAAATGGAAAGGGCAATTGAAAGAATTACTGCTTCCTTAAGATGTAAATGCATATGCTTTATTGATGGAGCAGTCTCAGGGAACAGCCAATTGCCCTGTTTCAAGCTGATACATCTTGAAAAATGGAATCCAGCCTCATGTGTCTACTTCTCATCCTTTTTTCTTTCCCAGTTTTTATTTTTTTATTAGTGCACACTTACATTTTGTAATGATGGTGTTCTTTGTGAGGAGCTGGTACCTAGACGTAACACATCTGAGTCCTTGTTTCGTCCCTCCCCTTCCCCTTGCTACCCTTCTCTCTATCCCTTGACTCCCTCTCATTTGACAAAGATCTATTTCCCTACCTCCTGTTATTTCTCTTTTATTGTTTGCTCTTTCTGAATATTTTGCATCTTCAGTTTCTATAGCAGAAACTTCCATTGAGAAATGTTTACAAATAGGTGTGTCAGGCTGCATAGCATAGCAACGTAGCTCAGCATAACTGAACACTCCCTTCCATTTGCTTTGGTTCAGTCTGTGCCTTTGCATGGAGCCATGCAGAGTGCAGAAAGAGTAACTAAATACTGTGTACAGGAATGTCGATGTGATGTATGTCTGACTGAAGAGTGCCTGCTCTTTTAATGTGTTTTTGTAAGACTTTTTAAATGCATGCAGTGTATTCAATGCACAGAACATGCACCCATTTCTCATGTTTATTGACATGAAGGGTAGACCTTTAAAAACTCAAGCTCCCACTGACTTCAGACATTTGCATTGGACTGACCCAGGTGAAGCAGGTATACGTTCCCAGTCTCTATCAAAGATATCTGCTGTCAATAATAAAAATGGAAATTTGAAAGTAGGTTTTAAACAGTCACTCCACTCATTTTTCCTAAAAGTGTTAAAGGTGTGTTCATTCTGTTTGGAGTATGCATTGTTATTTTAAAAGAAAAGTAAAAGAACAATTTCTCATTCACAAATGAATACATTAGAAAATAAACTGTCTAAAACCTAAATGATAAAACAGTACAAACCAAAATTTCTGTAAAATGAGAAAATAGTTCATCTTTGTTATATAGCAGCACAGTTGTGTGTAGGCATTTCATCCTAAAAAAATTCTGATTCTAGTACTTGAGTCTTGCACTTATGTTGATTATTTTTTCTACACTGCGTATTTATCTAATCTGCACAGTTCACCTCTGAGAGAGAGGAAGAAAGAGAGAGGGAGAGGAGAGATGGAGAAATTGTTGCTATATTGTTGATTGTACTTGTAGTTATTATTCATGGAAAAAGCTAAAGTAAGAGTGTTCTGCCCAATAAATAATATGTAATTTTAAGCCTGTTACCATTAATTTTCACAAAGCATCTCAATTTTGATGATCTAATTTGGAGGGGGCAGTGCTGTGGATTGATTTGAGGGCTTTCACACCCAGCCACATCCTCAGCCTTTTTCATTTTTGAGACAGTCTTGCTAAGTCAATAGGTTTTGACTGTATTTTCTGAGTTTTATAGATAAGAAATTTATCAGAAACACAGTCATCATTTGGAAAATATAGTGAGTATAACCAAAACTCTTATAAAGAAAATAGTAAGTCAAATTGATTCCACTAATTCCTGGGGTGCTTTTCAAAGTTATAAATTAATAGGTTAACTTTGTTTCCTACATAAAGATTAAAATATTTCCCAAAAACTCATCTGTGTAAAACTGAAAGTCCAGGAGCTGTCAACTAAATAATTTTGTTCATGTTGTTAGGTATCCCTCTCAATGTGCTTTCCTCTCATATTTTGTTATGGAAAATTTCAAATATATAGAAAGTTGACATAACTGTACAGTATCCAAATACCTGACACTTTGATTCCACCATATTGCTATACTTCCCTTTTCCCAAATCTATCCATTTTACACCTGTCAGTCTTATTCTTTGATGCCTTTCAAAGTCAGTTGCAGCCTTGTGCTTACTTTCCCAGTTTATTGGTAGTTTTTGTGAGAAATGTGCATATAATGACATGCACAATTCTTAACGTAGAGTATTTAATGTGTTTCCACAATGTTGCTGAGCTCCAGCCACACCATGAATCTTATGGGGATTACAGAATGAAGTTCAATGAGTTCAGAAGACTCAATGGTCCTGCTTTCCAACCACTCACATTGCTGGGATGGACAGATCTCCAGGACCACATCATTCTCAGCACATTTCCTCTGCACACCCCAAGTTCACTCTGTTCCACTAAGAAGGAGGTTTGAATCCCTGTGCCCTGTGGACATTTACTATGCCACTTGTGTCCCTGTTACATACAAGCCATTTAGTAAGTGCTGTGACTGGGGGGTCTTAAGATTTGGAGTCTGTCAAAAGGCAGATTGGTAAAAATATCTGCTACATATTCACGGAGAAATAGTACAAGGTGAATATGAAGTGATTAAGTGAGGTAGAGAAATGGCCATGGGAGTCGACAAGAAAGTGGTGCGTGTCTTTCAGGCCACGATCCTGGAAGTCCGTCCTCCACTTCCACCTGGCTCTCTTTCCCTCTTTCTTTCGATACACCAGGCCTGCAGCCTCCCATGACTTAGTGTTTCCCCTCCAGTGTTTGAGACCTGCAGAGACTTAAAAGGCATAGATGTGGATGTCATCTACTTTACGCAGTGCTTCTTTGACCTATTCTCCACTTTATAATAAAAAATCCTTCACAGTCTATCTTTTAGTTCTTCACAAAATTGAAAACAAAAAACTACTCCATCTTTATGATGCATATTCTTTTTAGTATGTCCATGACATCAGGAACATATTGACAGATTAACTCCTCTCAGATCTGTCAATAAAAATTGACAGATTTTTTTTTAGTGTACTTCAGTTTCTGAAAGTACATCTATGAATTCTAATTTATGCCTTGAGTTCCTTGTATAACTTAAGTTTTGTTTGTATATCATTTTATCATTACAATAATCTACAAGGTGGAGATTTTATAATATGCATGTGTATGGATAGAGACAGATAGACAGAATATTTAGAGAAATAAAATCTTTGAGCCACCCTAAGAGGCTCAATATTTCTCCAGACTGTTTGCACAGTTTGACAATGAGTAGCCATTGCTTTGTTTCTGGAGAGCTGAGACAAAGCATGAATCACTGCCATATAAATGTCATGAAAAACTACGTTAAATCTTGGGACAAGGTAAGGCACAAAACTTTTTTTAAAAAAAAACACGAGACTTTGAAATATTTTACCAGCATGCTGACATCTTCATAAAAGTTAAATATCTTTGTGGTGTCACCCTGACTAATGCACAAACACTTGAAGGTACTTAATACCGAGGATTAACAGATGAATTTAAATTCAAACACTGTGCTTTCCTGGGTGTGGCATACTCTTTTGCAAAGGGACTCTCAATCTCAAATTTCTGTTCTGTTTATCATTCAAAAATATTATTCAGGGCCGGAGATGGTTCCAGCGCCTGCCTCTCAAGCTCAAGGCCCTGAGTTCAATCCCAGTAACCACATACAATGCTGGGTGTGGTGACTCAGGCCTGTCATCTCAGCACTCGGGAGGCAGAGGCAGGAGGATTGCTGAGTTCGAGGCTTGCCTGGGCTACATAGTGAGCTCAGGGCCAGCCTGAACTACAAAGCGAGACCCTGTCTCAAAAAAAAATGTTCAGCAATGCTGCACAGTGATTCTAGACTTGTGTCCAAATTTCTCCTAGAGGACAAGGTCAGTTTGAGTTATACCACATGCTGCTTAGATGTAGTAGAAATAAGTTTAAACTACTAAGGACATTTGATCGGTTCAGAGGTACTCTTGTATACTATGCAAAAGAATAATGACAATATGCTAAAATGTAGAATCCCTGGTTTTACATTCCTTGCTCTTTTATTTTTTTCTGGGCAGGGTCTCGCTTTGTAGATCAGGCTGGTCCTGAGCTCATTATGTAGCCCAGGCAAGCCTCAAACTCAGCAGTCCTCCTGTCTCTGCCTCCCAAGTGCTAGGATTACAGGAATGAGCCACCAAGCCAGGCATTGTGGTGTGTAGTACTAATTGACAGAGGGCATGAGTCATCACACCCAGTATTGTTGAATGTGGTTGCCAGGGATCGAACCAGGGATCTTATGCTTGCTAGGCAGGCACCAGAACCACTGAGCTAAACCTCAGGCCCACATTTCTTATTTTTGACTATTCTGTGGCCTTTGGCAGAAATCTCTCATTTAACAGTCACTTTTGTATCCAAAATCCCACTCTTTAGTATTAAAATATTTAAATTTGGAGGTTAAAATAATACAGTTTCTATAATGACTTCCAATCCAACAAATCTTAACTGCTAATTATTAACATAGCTTTAAAAATATTCTATCACTCATGGATTCCTACCTGCTTTATAGGGAAAGGTAACTAAATGCATTAAGATAAGGGGGGAAATCCTATACTTTGTTTTGAGTGATGTAGAGATAATCTGTCTAGAGAATGAAAAAATTTTTTTCACTGCAACTATGTTATCTTTCCTAATTTTTAGTAAATTGTGATTCTATTACTTTATATTCCTCAAGGATGGAAAAAGTGCATTTTTTTTTTTTGCAAAACAAATAAATACCCTGAGAAGGTAAAAATACCAATTACAAGAGTGTCTACCCTAAAAGTCACATTCATTTTGTTTGTTATTGCAAGTTATTAAAAGGCTTCCAGGCATGCATATAAAACCTGAAAAACAACACTTGAATCTATCATATTAAATTAAAATCTGCCCATAAAAAAGTAAACTCGAGTAGTTTATCAGTTAGGGAATGCCACACTACTCCAGAAGTCAATACAAATAAGACTTTATTAAAACATAACTAAAATGAAGTTCCACAGGAACCCTCGATGGGAATTGTTCTGCCTCAGACTCCGATGAAGCGAGTAAAAATATATCAGCTGACCTTAATTCCCTTAAAATAACAAAAGGAGGGCAGAAAAACACATTTCATGGCCAACAACTGGAATTACACTTAAGAAAGAAAATATGGCCTCATAAAGGCATATGTGAAGTAACTGCACCCTGGCTTAGGCAGGTCTCTCTTTCCAAGCAGATAATCCATACTCTAATATTTATCCTAGAGCTAAACATCTTTTAACCATTTCTCCAACGCAGTGTGCCAGAAGTAAATGCCTGCAATTCTACTCAACTGCCAGAAGTTGGCGGTTCAGCTCCTTTTCTTCTACCCTTAGTAATACTGTGATATTTATTTAATGTCCAACTCATAATTCTCTACTTAGTCCACACAGCAACTCTCATGCTGACTTGCAAAAATTTCAAGTGATGTACTCATATTTTGGCAATCAGGCTACAGCATAGATGAGATAGTCTCACATACAGCACACACACTTATGAACATGTTTGCTGTAAGTTTAACCATGTAAATGAGTATTACCACACCCCTACCTGAAAGCTGATCGTATTGTTATCATTTCGATGGCCACAGAGTGTTTGGCAGGATAGATGCCCCAAAATATACCATTTGAATTATCTATAATTGGACATTTATTGAGATTCTAATGTTTTGTCAAAATAATATCATAATAAAAATTCTTAAGCTCTTTGAATAAACATCCATCCAAGAAATGGCTAGAGTAATAATATTTTAAAATGTGGACCAAAACTATAAACTAATAACCAGTGACTGTTTTCAAAGAGTTGCATAACAAATCATTGTTTTACTTATTTAGATAAAATGTGTGTCACTGTTATCAGGAGACTTTCTGCTTGCTTGTTTGTTTAATAGCCACGGAGCCACAGAGAGCAAAGTAATACAAACGGTTTTCTTAAGATCATTTGATTATCCTCTAAAATAAACAGTCCTTTTAACAAACAGTGTGCAGGGTGTGATACTCCCCCAAATAGGGGAGTATTTCTGCCAGTGTCAATGAGGATCTGTGTTGATGGTGGCAGGTGTTCGAGGACACGACCCTGTGCAGTCCATGTAAAAAAAAAGAAAATGAACCTATATGAAGCCATTTCATTCAGCATCAAAATGTACCTTAAGGCTCTATCAAGACACAGAGCAATGCTATAACATTTTTATAAGTTAAAAATGATTCTCATTTTAAATAAAAATTATGCGGTTCTCTCTCATAGTAACAGTTACTACAACATTCTCTATGGAAACAAAATTGAGAATTTTTCTTGGAAAAATTTGCCAAGCAATGAACAGGCAAGGCTTGCTCTCTTCTGTATTTATTTTTTATGGGGAGATAGTCACAATTTTTCCTTGGCCCGTTTTCTGTCTCACAATTGCTTTCTTCTGAGTCCCTGTGGTTTTGTGGCATCAGTGTCTGTTTTGAGGCTGCAGTAATCTAAGTAGATTGAAGGCAGAGTAAGAGCACTAATCATTTACCTTTCTAGAAATGGTGACAGTGCTAAGAAATGTGGGGAAGGGTGGACAGAGACCGGCACCGCAGGACCTAAAACCTTGTTCCTGCTTCCAAAATGCTTCACTGACCCCAGAGGACATATGACTTCCAAAGAAATACTGGAGACCACACATATGCATTTGCCTTTAAATAATTTTCCAAGTTTGTCAAGAACTGGCCAATAAATATGGCAGATAGCTAGACATGACAGAGTCTCCTAAAATAATACATAAGTGACAAAAATATTTTTTAAAAAATGGGAATTAAGCCGGGTGTGGTGGCTCACGCCTGTAATCCCAGCACTCGGGAGGCAGAGACAGGAGGATTGCTGAGTTCAAGGCTTGCCTGGGCTCCATAGTGAGCTCAGGGCCAGCCTGAACTACAAAGTGAGACCCTGTCTCAAAAAAAAAAAAATGGGAATTAAGATTTGTCATATACTGGTAAAGATTCTTAATGTGGAATGTAATTGTGATGTGTGTATATAATGTACCAATAAATTAAATTAAACTTAAAAAATATAGACCATAACAGAGAAGACAACTATTGAGAAACAGCAGCAGCTGGAAAACACAAAACCAGAGAAAGAGTGGAGGTTATACTCCCGTTCCCACATAAGGGAAGCTTGAGGGTGGGGAGCGGGGATTCACCCCGAAGAGAACCCAGGGAAGACTCAGGACTCAAGCATCTGGTGTTGGGGGAGACAGAGTAGTGGAAAATTGGAGGTTTCTGAGTCCACACTTTTTCCTTCTTGGGAGAAAGAATTAAAAATAATTCAACTAATAGCACTTCAGCTTGGGAGTGATCCACGAACCTGGAAGCAAGACAGGAAATAAGTGCCTCCCCCACTGGACCTGGGAAGGGTAACTTCCTACCGTAACTCAACTTCCTAGCAGCAGATCCTTCTCCAGGGAAACTGAGCGAGCCCAGAGGGAAGAGCCTCGGATAATGAAGTCTCGGGGCCCTCCAACAGAACCACGTGGTGAGAGACCTCCCACTCGGCACCTGCATCCCAGCCCACACATAGAAACACACACTGCCCAAAGGCTTCTTGGTGCCTTGGGTTTAAGTGTGGGTAGATGGCAGAGAATCACTTCACCTAGATTCTGGAGGCGAATCTCTACCAAGAATGAAATAAATCAAAGAGAGAAATAAGGAAAAACAAGATAACAGAGGAATTAGAGATATGTACATTATCTTTAATGATCTAGAGCTCTAATTGCCTGAACATGCATCTATATTAAATGGCAGATGAAATTGTTGGAAAAACTATAAAAAATTTTCTCAGAGAATAATGAATATATATTGGATTCAAATAAAAATAACAGGAGACTACATAGAATGACTTACGAGAAAACAAGAAATTCTAAAAATCTGTAGAATTTAGAATGATAATGCTAAAGAACTCTGCCATAAAATCAGACACAAGGAAAAATATAGAAAATGAGAGAAAATGTAATAAATTATAAGAGAAATTTAAGATGTGTTTTCAACCTCAAGCTAATAGGAATCGTTCCAAGAAATTTTCAGAAAGAGAGAATTATTGAATAATATCAAAATCATTTTCCTCCTTATCATCATCCTGGAAATTGAGGGCCAGTTTCCCATTAAATTGAAGGACCAAATTCTTAGCACGATACCTGAAAAAGACCCATTCTAATCAGTGTCCTTGTGAATTCTTATAACATTCTGGGAATAATGAGGAACTCCTAAAATCTACAAGAGAGAAAAACATGATGCACAGAGGATCAGGAGTAAAAATATCATTGCTCACTACAAAATCAGCAAACTGTTAGGCAAATTTTTCAAAATTCAGTGGGCAAAAATAAAGACTTTTTCACAAATGCAAAAATTCAAAATGTTGACCTCCTGAGTATCCTTTTTGAAAGAAAGTACTGGAGTATATGCATTGGCAGAATGATGTGTTGAAAAAGAGAGAAGATGGAGATCTCAAGAGATAGGAGATCTAACATACCAGGGAAGCAGAAGAAAGCTCCAGGATGCTGACTTGTGCTACAGACCTGGAAAGTCAGACCAAAGATTACAGGAAGTTGCTCAGGACGAAAGGTCAGAGCTGTGGGTGGTGACAAACATGCAGACCTTAGTCCCCTCACCCCTGCAGTGACAGGATGGGCCTAACATGGTCAGATTTCCAGGTCAGTAATCTCAGGCCTTTGGCACATTCCTCCTGTTAACTAAAAAGAATTGTACCAAGTTATTTTCTGTGTGTGCTAGGGAAAATATTGAAGAGCATTGTGATATACTGTAACATATCTTTGAGAGTGTTAGGAAAAGCCACAGATTATTACTGGGGCAGGCACTGCACTCATACCTAAAAGCCCTTGACAATTCACTTTCCTTTGAGTTCTGTAGTCTAGAGTGTGGAAAGTTGAAATGTTCATTTTTCCGAACCATGTGGTTCTAGATGTGATTCTGTAATGTTGCTGTGGCCAGTGATGTGTACACTGAGTTGCTAAGTAGAACTACTGGAAACCATTGACTCATTGTTGTGAGAACAAGGCCTGTACCCTAAGATAGAAGAGCAAGAGATGAAAGAGGCCTGGGTAATAGAGAGGTGTTTTATGGTGGTTTTGGTTATAAGTAGCTGCATGTTAACAAGGAGTCTGTACTTTCAGCTTCCTCATCGCTTGGACCAATTCCATAACAGAAACTTAAAGGAGGAAAGATTTATTTGATTCACAGTTTCTGAGGACTCAGTTCATTCTCAGCTAACTTCAGAGCAGGAACATTATGGTGGGAAGACAAGGCATATCAAAGCTGCTTCATTCATAGTAGCCAGAAAGCAGAGCAGGAGAATGGTGCCAGTAAGGAAGGGGCATGGCATCAGATACAGACCTCCTGTCACACCTCCATGACCCACCCAGAGACACCAAGGCTGCAGCTGCTTTCCTAACCCGCTAGGTAGTTCTCAGACCAGTCAAGTTGGCGATCTGCCTCAACCCACAGGATCAATGGGCAATGCGTTTATAAATAACAATATTAGGGGGCTGGAGATTTAGCTTAGTGGTTCTAGTGCCTGCCTAATAAGTGCAAGGTCCCTGGTTCTATTTCTGGTAACCACATACAACAACGCTGGGCATGGTGGCTCATGCCCACCAGCAATCAGTACCACATACCACAATACCAGGCGTGGTGGCTCGCACCTGTAATCCCAGCACTCTGGAGGCAGAGAGGCAGGAGGATTGCTGAGTTGCAGCCTTACCTGAGCTACATAGTGAGCTTGGGGCCAGCCTGAACTACAAAAGGAGACCCTGTCACAAATGAATGAATGAATGAATAGCAATATTAGATGATGGAAGAAATATTGGAAGGAACAGACCTTTGCACTTAGTGATTGCCTCTGTGTAAAGGAAAAGTATAAGACAACTATGTTTTCTAATCTGTATTATTTAGCTTTTAAAACTAAGTACACATTTATTACTTTGACAAAATTTAGTATTAATTCAAGTACCCAAAGGTACAAATAAGCAGGAAAAGATGAGATAAAAATGATATCTTTGTATCAAAGGCTCAAAAATTGCTAATGGAAATTAGACTCTCCTACAGAAACAAATATTTCCAAATTATACTGGCTTAAAAAATTAAAAAATGTATTCCTTGAACAACTAAGACACGTAGCTTTTTTCTCTTTTAGTTTCTGTCAAGGATGTTGTGGAAACCTGGATATCTAAGGGAAATTTTTTAAGTCAAGTGTTGTTGTAAAAGTTGAGTTGTATTCTCACACAGAGAATGCCTTTGTCACTTCAGCTTCTATAGAGACACGTATGCCCTGGGTAGTTTAGACAGCAAATATCCATTTCTCAGAATTCTGGAGGCTGAAAGACTGAGGAAGCAGCAGATCAGGTGGCAGTTGAGGGTAACCCTCGTGCTTTGCAGGGGGCCATCCCAGGTCCTCACAGAACAGAGAGCAAAGCAGAGGGAGGATCCTGTGGTGTTTAAGAGCACCCTGCTTTCCAAGGCACTATTCCATGCACGAGATCTCCATCCTAATGAAAAAGCCCTCCTAAAGACCATGTCTCCTCATCACCTTCAGTGTTAGGTTATAAACTTGAGAGAGGGCACAGACGTTTTGTTTGGAACAGCAGCAGGAGAAACAAAGTTAAAAATTGTACTTAGGGATGAAGAACAAATGAATGATCAGTCCTCGTTAAAATGTGTTACCTACCTGACACCAACAGCTCAAAGGAGGAGCTGGTTTATTTGGCTCCCAGTTTCAGTCCACAGTCACACCGAGGCAGGATATCATGGCAGACGGGGGTGGTGGAGGAAAGCTCCACTCCTGGCACTGGGGAGCAGGAGCAATAGGAGAGCTGGAGAGGAAGGAGCTGAAGGAGAGATGTAGTCACCATGGTCATGCCCATGGGACCCACTTCCTCCAGCTGGTGCCGCTTCCCAGGAGCCCCCTCCACCATGGCCTCGGAGATGGTGTTGGAGTCCTCACAATCCAGTCACCTCTCCAAGAGTATCTCAATCTACTCAGGGATTAACCACCACAAAATGGAAGCAATTTTCTTCCCTTAACAGTAATCTCAGCATTTCCTGCACGTTTCCCCTTCTTGTCTTCTGAATCCCAGAAGTAGCTACCACTTCTAAGGCTATTTTTCTTACTCTTCCTTGTATGCATCTGTAATTCTAATTTCCTCTGTTATCCAAATGCGAGAAAACATTTTATGTCCCATAGTATTTCAGCTTCTTTAAGATTGTACAACTTTAGGGCTTTTCACCTTGAAGGTGTTCAGGAAGTGCACATAAGAAATTTGGTTCTCCAGAACAAATGTACATTAAGGCTCTGACCCAACACAGTTGAGGAAGAGGAACATCTTTCCCTCTCCGGGTTCTCATATGATAATCAGAGTAAAACAAAATGGGGAACTGAAGAAGGCAAACTATGACCCAGGCTTAGAAAAAGAGGAAGGCCCGGGCTTCCATAAGCAGGTAAAGTGGAAGAGACCAGCCTGTTGATGAGCGGGAGTGGGAGTAGAACAACTTTGAGGAAAGCAAGACTCAGCCATCAGCAGGCCCCCAATAGGGGTGCACAAAGTGGCACAGTCTGCCCAGACCCCCGCTCTGAAACCTAAGGTCCCAACCTAACTGCTAGGCCTTAGCCACTGTCAGGTCTGATTTTTCTGTAACTCTTCTTTAAGGATACAGCAGATTACCCACTCCAATATATCCAGTAACTCTGAACGTTAGTAATTATCAAAAACATGTATAATCACCATTGAAGAGTGAGTTTGCCCTTCTCTGGTCCAAGTTCATTGCAGCAGAGAGTCATGGAACCTTTACTGGAGGAGAAAAAGTTTAATGCTATTTAAAGAAAAAAATTTTAAATGTATTCTTTTCTGGCAGAAATTTGCATCTTGATAATATTTTATTTGTATCTTTTTTAATGTCATGACAAGAAATGAATTTGATTTTGAAAAGGGATCATTTTGAATAATTAACCATGAATTACTCTAATTAGGAGAAAATAATTATAGGTTGGACACAAGGTTTTTTTGAATACCAAGGATGGGAAAAGACTATTGAAAAAAAAATAATGCCACCTGAAAGATGTTGAGATGCGTATGAAAGAGGGCTTTTCTTTGAATTAATCTTCTTCTAAAGCATTTTAAATGCCTGCCATTAGAAAACATTCATGTTTTTACAGGACAAAAATTTTTAATAAGCATATGTTATTGATTGGAAGATCTTTAGTAACTAAAGAAGATCTATGTAGTTCTTCCAAAAAGAGAAAATGCAGTTTCTCTTGTTCCTTCCTTAATAACGCTTTCTGGATCAGAAAAACCTCAGGCAGTTTCAACGTATTTGTACATCACAGGAACGGTTGGAAAATTGTATATGTGAATTAGTGTGTTCATTTCACTCAGAAAATGTTTGTGAGATGAGGGCTGGAGCCGTAGCTCAGTGACAGACCACTTGGTTAGCAGACCCTGGATTTGATCCCAGCACTGAAAGAAAAAATATTTGTCTATGATTAATACCACAGAGTTGCACTTGTGAGTCTGCCCTCCGGTAGGGACAGGTAGGAGGCAAACTGATGCAAAGAGATAAAAAACAGATGCCATTCGCAATCTCTTTCTGCTCCATAGGAGCCAGGTGTGAGCCCCAGGAGAAATGAGTTCAGGGATGGTACTGTAGGTAACTAACTAGTCCCCGATTTCAATAAGTCTAATGCCACCTCCATAGGTATTTTTGCTAATGTTAGCATCATTCATCTCACAGGACCATAACATGGAGAAAGGGAAATGTAGCATTAACTTTTGAAATTGAAAAAGGGCAACAAAATCATCGAATTTTGTTTGGGTAACTTGGAAGTTTTCAAGGGTGTGGAGTAACTGAAGAGATGTAAGTCAAAAGATACACAGTTACAGAAATGGAAGATAAATAGGTCTAGAGACCTAATGTACAAGATGAGGGCCATAGTTGAGAATATTGGATTGTATTTGGGATTTGGGCTGAAAGTAGATTTTAGGCGGTCTTCTACACACAAAACGGTAACTTATGATTTGGTAGATATGTTGGTTTGTTTGACGATAGTAACCACTTATTTGTGCCTGTTAAAACAGCATTCTGCACATCTTAAATGTATACAATGAAAACATAGTTTTATTGTATTTGATTTTTTACTGATAGATATACTGACAGTATGGTAAGTGAAAAAATACTTGGTATATACTTGAATAAGGCCTTATTCCTTATAATACCACATGGAAAAAAGGATGCCTTATTTCATAGAAGCATTCATTTGTGATCTTTGGGAACTAATTATGTAAGAGTGTATCTTTGTCAAGAAATTCATAATGATATTCTTATCATTGGTCACAAGTGGTCCCTTGTTACATTCCACTGTGATTTTCCAGTAGGTTCCAATTTAGAGAATATAATTACTACTTACATTCTTGATCTTTGTACATCATTCTTCTGCCACTGTCAATACAATTGTTTATCATGACTATTCAGATTATTAAATAGGACTTCCCAGGACTTCCGTCTAGGATAAATAAGTGATCCCAACAGCTTTAAAAAATAGCAGTGCCCCTTCATCTTTTAATGCCATCCTCTCCCTTCTTTTATTTTCTCTTTACCTGAAATATTGAACATTATCTTCACTGAATCAAAATTAAAATGTATGTTAATTATCTGGAAAGGAGAGAGAAACCCTCAAATATTCTTTAAACTTCCACTGGCTGTTGGCATGGATTTTTCAGACCTGGTTAGCTGAAACAGATACCTTCTCACTGTGAGATTAGTAGATTTCTTCAGAATCTGTCTAGGTAGTAATAGGTGATTTTCAAGGTTCCCTTTGACCTGAAGTGGTTTTATTGCAAGTATTCCTATGACTTTAGAGAAAAAGGAAGAGAAATTTCTTAATGGAAGTGATGAAGTGAGTTCATAAAAAAGTTACAAACTTCATGGTTTTGCCTAGAACTATAAGGCAAAGGTGCTAGTAAGAAAAATGGAAATTAAGGTATTACTAGCAAGGAACATGCATCCAACCCTTACATTGTTTCTTACTGAACAGGAAAAGTGAGTTTCATCAAAAAGGCAAGGAATCTTGGGGAAGAAATTAAGGACATAAATTCATGTATTTGTTATTTCCCATAACCTTGACATCGTGAAAGTTCACTCAGGCAAAGAACTACACTCAAGCCTCTCGGTAACTGATTGAATCCGGATGGAAAATAAGCAAGGCTATAGTGCCCCTCCTGATTTTCAAGCTGATCTCTCATTTCAACCTGTCAGAGAAGGTTCCTGCAAGGACAATGGCCCAGGAGGACATATCTTCATTTGCCTTGACTGAGGGCCTTTAAACCTCAGACATAGCTGAAGACCTCTATGCACATATCCACATCTGATTCCACAGAAGTGAGTCTTGAAACCTATTTTGATGGAATTTGTAGGATCTCTAAGGAGACCACAGGAAAATGCCTCATTACTTAGTGTCTAACAGGTTTCTGAATTGGAGAAGAAAGGGTCGTCAGATGGTGACTCTTGAGGTACCTAAAGGCTAAACTCTGAACTGTGATCTCTCAATTCTGAACTCTCTCTGGAATCTTCTCCGGCTTCACTGCTGGGCCACCAAGAATTATCAGACCTGGTACTCTGTGGTGGAAAAAGTATTTTCAACATCCTCTCATGATAGAATTCAAATTCAACACTTGGTACTCTTAGGAAAGAGAAAAACAGTAAGAATTAACTGGACTTGAACCTAATGAAATAATTTTTCTTATTCATACATTTTTGTACTATATAATGTTTACATACTTTGTGGGGAGTTGATACCAGTACATAACACATTTTTATTCTTCGTTCACCCACTTTCTCTTCCTTCTCACCTCCATTCATCTCTTGATCCTCTTCCTTTTTATAATACATGTTTGCAATAATAAAATTTTAGAAGGCATATAAAACACAAAAATGAAGAAGTAGTCACTGTTGAGTCTAAATTGTAGATCATCTCAATGTGTACATGTTTCCAAGCCTGCTTTAATATTTTAAATGGATTACTATTAACAATTTTCATTCCCTTATTGAAATAGGCTGAAAATTGTTAGTGTAATTCATTCTCTTAAATTGGCTTACCACATGCACTTAATGTAAAAGAGAACCAGATCAAATTATTTATTCAAAATTCTTAGTGATATCTGAATTAAAATTCATAGGTTATTTTCTCATATATGATGCCATATTTCAACTTGATGAACATAAGATATATTTGTATAGCTTTTTTTTTTTTTTTGAGACAAGATCTCCCTTTGTAGTTCAGTCTGGTCCTGAGCTCACTATGTAGCTCACTATGCAAACCTCAAACTCAGCAATCCTCTTGCCTCTGCCTCCTGAGTGCTGGAATTACAGGCATGCATCACCACTCCCAGCACTGTGGTATGTAGTACTGATTGCTAGTGGGTGTGAGTCACCAATCCCTGTATTGTTGTATATGGTTACCTGGGATTGAACCAGGGACTTTGCGCTTGCTAGGCAGGCCCTGGAACCACTGAGCTAAATCTCTGGCCCATCATTTTTTTAAACAAAACTTTATAGAGTATAATTTATCCAACGTGCTTCATAATCTATTTCAAGCATACCATTACACATTAAATTTTTTTTTTGCTTTAGGTGCTTTAGGTTAATTGCATTCACTTAGCGAAGTGCTCATGGAATATTTCAAATGCATAAACTTAGTGATAGAATGTCCAGTGTAAAAACATAAGGATGGACATAATATGTATAGAAATATCAAGATCCAAAAGCCAAACCAGGTAAATGTCCTAAGAACGAAAAGAAACCTATCAGTTAAGGGCAGAAGAGTAAGATCCACTTAGAAAATAAGAGAGAACAAGTAATTTGATATGGTTCTTGAAACATAGATGGGATTGTATGTAGTAGGTGATGTTAGGAAGAAGTAAATGGTGGGGGGGGATGTATAAATTAGAGCTTGCAAGCAGGACCCACGAGTAAATTCCTAGATGAACACACCAGTTTAGTTGCAGTAGAAGATCAGTTCCATGGTTTGTTAGCAACAGATCTCCTCTGAAAGGTTTGCTTCTGCAGATTGGCTTCAACAGTTATTCACCAAATGTGTGCTGAGTGAAAGATACTCTGCCAAAAGGGGGAAATAAAAGACAAAAAGGTGCACAGTCTTTGCCTTCAGATCAGTTCCAATGGGGCAAGACTTTCAAGCCTCTTGGTTCTGAAGATATGCTCGGAATGTGTTGAGGGAGCCCCTAATTCAGCCTGGTGGGCCCACCTTAACTGTATTCATAGCAAACATCTGTGATACAGTCGAGATGGACAAGCAGGAAGTAGGTGAAAGAAAGAAGCAAACTGTTCAAAGCACATTGTGAAAGCTATGAACAAAACCAAAAGGTGTGAAAACAACATTCTACTCAGGAAACTATAAATAGATCAGGATTCCAGAAATATTCACCTGAGTTGTTTCTAAGGCATGCCGTTGCTGCTTCAATACTTTTGTTTTCTGTGTGATTTTTGTTGTGATACAGAGGTATAAATATAGTTATATGGTTTCCACCGTTGGTCCCACACCCTTTATTTCAACTTTGAAGTTACTAATAGTGTTGCATTTCCAAAAACCTATTGGTTTACCTTGTGTCTTTTTGTTATTTTACCATTTAATGATTTTGTAATCACATATTGTCTGAATTATATAACCTTAACTCAGTGAGCTGCATGATTGTATATTATTGGACAAGTGAAATATATATATAAATATATATATATAAATACATATAGTTTCCCACACCAAGAAATTTGCACCATTCCCACCTTTTTTGTTTTAATAGAGAGATCTTTCACCTTAAAAGTGAATTTGAGTATCATTCATACAACTCTGTTAGGTGGAGCATACCTATAGACCCAGCACTGGAAAGGTGGAAGAAAGAGGATCAAGAATTCAAAGCCAGTTTATGGTGCATAGTGAATTCAAGCCTGGCCTGGACTATATAGTGAGACCCTGCCTAAAAAACTAATGAATGAATGGATAAATATAAATAACCAAATAAATAAAATACTGTATAGGTCTATCTATGTGCAGTATTGATATGTATGAACATATCTGCTGTTAAAGAGCTACTAATTTTGCCCATGAGGACTGTGGGGGCATAAATAACTTGTGTGATGTTAAGGTCTCATTCATTCCTCAGCATTGTGGTGGTGGTGGGTTACTATGGAGCCACAGTGTTCATGGCTCCTGATTGTAGAACCACGCTCAGCCACTATAGGATCAAAAAATGTGAAATTGAATGCCACTATCATCACACCAAAGCCTTTATTCCCTTTGGTAAATTCTTTCTTTATGCTATTTTGTAATTTCTAAGACAATGAAAATGATATATAATGCCATTTGGTATTATAATCAACAAATAAAATATAGAATTCAAACAAGTAAATAATTTAAATTTGAAATGTTTCTTTTCTTCAGTCATGGAGATATTTGAGCTCTGAAATGTTTGTAAAACTGCCTCAATGCTCAACTCCTATCTGTATATATAGTAAAAGAGAGGAAAAAAGTCCTTTGAAGTGTTCATATTTTCCTTTTATGTCAACATGGATATGTCATAATATTTTTTGTTTTATGGGACTCATTTCCAGTTGATGTAGAATTTTAAAGTGAAGATAATCACAATAATTAAGGAGTAAATGTGTAAATGAGAGCCGATTCAAGTTATTTAATTAACATAGATTCATGGAAATTTGGCAACTGGAGGATTAAAATATGGATTTTAATTTAATCTGTTTCTGTCCTTTTCAGTTCTCCTAAAGTATCACCAAAATAAAGGGCAGTAGTAGAGAGTTAGAAATGTGGAAAGAAACCAGCAAGCTGTCCTGCTCTTCTGGGGTCTGTCTAGCCTAGTTCTCCCAAATAGGGAAGGTCTCAAAAATAATTCTTGTAAGTCATTTCCATGTATGCGAAGTGAAGAGATGGAGATAAATGGCTTGCTGTCGTTCCCAAATACAGACCCTTGGGTGTGATCTGCTTGGGACAGACCACACCCTCTAGTGTAAGAGGAAGCTGACAGGTCCAGCCCGGGTCTCCCAGCACTGAAGCCACTGTCTTCTATCCCCTCTTACCTCAAATTATTCATTCTATTCCTTTTTTTAAAAAAAGAAAAATTTAAACAGTAACAAAGTTGTAAGTTACTTTTGTAAAATTTAGTATGTTTCTGGAATGAAAGAAAAACCCAAAAGATGGAAAATCCTCATGAAATCTTTTTTAAAATTATGAATTTTAAAATATTTATGCCCCTTTTAAAGTTTCAGTCCTTGCCAGAAAATGGGAGCATTATTCTCAATAATGCTGCAGAGTTGGGCTTTGTATCTATAGAAGAAAATGCACAATAATGTCAGTCACTTGAAGAGCAAATACTTAGATGTTGCTAAAAAAATAAAAACTATATACATTTCTAGATATAGAACTAGTATGGCTACATATTTTCATCTCAATATGCTTCACTTCTTGGAAATCCTGCTTTAAAATCAGTAACAATTGAGGGCCTGGGGATTTAGCTCCAGTGGTACTGCGCCATCCTTGGACACACATGGGCCAGAGTTCCATCCCTGGTACCACAAAAAAAAAAAAAAAAAATCAGTAACAATTGGGGAAAATCAAAGGTATGATTTTCTCATCTATGGCTATAGAGAGTTGCCTTATTACAACATGAAGCAATTAGAGAAATAGTATTAGAGTATCCAAAAGATTTTGAGGTTAGCACAGTAAAACTTTTTCTGCTCTTCTTGAGTCAAGCATCACTCATTAAGTTATAATTCTTCTTAAAACAGCATCATGGCAATTTTTCCTTTCAGCTTTTAGTAAAGTATAAACAACAGTTGCTCTCAGTCACTCTATCCTTCTTGACCAATGTTAAAAGTCAAGTGAGGTATTGGGCGTGGTGGCTCACGCCTATAATCCCAGCACTTGGGAGGCAGAGGCAGCAGAACTGCTGAGTTCGAGGCTTGCCTGGGCTACATAGTGAGCGCAGGGCCAGCCTGAACTACTAAGCGAGACCCTGTCTCAAAAAAAAATGAAAAAAAATTAGTCAAGTGAGGAAGCTAAAATGGCAGCAGCTAAATATAACTCCCACTCTAGCTGAGCGGGCCAACCTCCACTATTTTTCCTGGCATGTCTTTAACAAGTGTTTTCTATTTCCACTGCTCCCACACCCTCATGAGCCCCATAGACTCTATCTATTTTCAGATTCCAACCTAAATCCCTTTGGTTGCCTGCCCCAGTGATCTTCCTCAAACATTGCTTTTACTTGGCCTGCTCTCTGTTCCCTGTAATTGAAGAGAAGCTATCCGTGCTTAGGCACAAATAAACCAGCTGATCTGAAAATCTCAGCTGACAGAATAAAATTCAGGTAAGATTAGAATCGCAGATCCTCTTTCTATTGCATGAGCCGACCTGTCTTCCTCAAATACACCTCACAGGCAACGAGATACTTTGGAGATTGAGTCTAAATACCGGAGTTCATCGCGGTGAAAGTGCCTACAGTTGCAGATGTGGATCTAGAGCTCACTGGGGAGGTCAAGAGCATGAGAGCCCCCGCGGATGCCAAGGCTCTGACACGATGGGAGGTGGCATGGGGGCCAAGGGAGGGTTTATAAGGCAAGAGATAAGGATAAGGGGGAACATGGGAGCCAGTGGTGGCATTTATCAGACAGGGTGCCGGACAACCAGGCGAGAAAGGGCAAGGACACAGGCGTTCAGTGAGGAGGAGCGTTCATCAGTTCAGTCTCAGGAAGGGCAAGCTGGATTAGGACTGAAATTGAACCAAATAAATTATTATGACCACAAGGAAGTGCATTCAGCCCATTGTTGGCAAGAAGCTTTTGAAAAGGAAAATGAGTCTAGAAAGGAAATGACCGGAGAGGAAGCAGGGCCCACGGTGGTGGGGGTGGACTGAGAAGCAGTAACGAGGGTCACCAAAGCAAGTGGGTTTTAAAGATTGATTGGGGTGGGTGAGGGAGAGATGGGGGGAACCAAGTAGGCAGGCAGCGTTACGATAATGAAAATGCTCTAACTGCTGAATCCATCTTTCTCTCAAATATGGCTTTAAATAAAAAAAATCTCTACCTTGTCAATTTATCAATTTTTATAAATACTTGACTTCTCAACCTGTACACTCCACCTTGAGGTTATCTTGGCCAAATCTTCTTCGCTGTTTTTTTTAGAAATGATTTATTAGGCAAAACATCTGGGACTCAACTCGGTAGTAAGCTCATTTAGCACATAGGGATGCAGGGCTCACCCCAAGCACCAAGTCCTTTGTTCTGTGCCACCTTTGGGGCCTTGTCTTCCTCCTCAGACCGCTGCTCTTCCCCGCCTCGTCCCAGGCTGCTCGTGTCTCTCCATGGGCTTACTTGAAATGTACGGGGGATGAGCATGGCTGCTTCAGTCACACCCAGTCCATTGTTGTCACTGCTTCTTTGGCTTCCATCCTTCTGTGGCAATAAGCTCAGACACCTTGTCTACACTACCCTTGTCTCCTCCTGGTCGTCAGTTTTGACCCTTCTTTTCCACTTCCTTCACTGTCGCTGTCACTGTCACTTGCTTTCCAATTTCCTGAACACTTGTCACCTACTGCTTTCTGGCAGCTGGAGAAGCACCACGATGAAGGTTTCACTTCTATTCTCTTGGTTTTTAAAATTATTTGGCTGGGCCAGAGATTTAGCTCAGTGGCTCCAGAGCCTGCCTAGCAAGTGCAAGGTCTCTGGTTCGATCCTTATAACCACATACAACAATATTGGGAATGGTGACTCACATCTGTAATCCCAGCACTCAGGAGGCAGAGGGAGGAGGATTGCTGAGTCCGAAGCTTGCCTGGGCTACATAGTGAGCTCAGGGTCAGCCTGAACTACAAAGCGAGACCCTGTCTCAGAAACTTAAAAAAAAATTTTTTTTGACTGGTATATTTCATTAATGAATAAAAATGTGGAAGAAAGTTAATGTCACTTTCCCATTTTAAGTTCCTCTCCTCTTGAACAAATGTTACATCTGAGGCATATGATCCCAAATGTTTCAGAGAACTTGGTCAAAACTTGGAGGAAGCAGCCTACAAGCTGGAGATGAAAGATGGACAGAGATGAACAATAAAGAGACACAGAATCGGGTTAAAACCTGAGGAGCCTCAGGTCTTCTTTGACAGGGAGCCCAAGTGACCAGCCCCACTCGGCTTTACTCACTCAGACACGGGCACGAGCAATCAGAGTTCACAGGGTTCCACTGCGTCTGCCCTCCGTGGTGCTTCTCCACGCAAACAGCTTCTGCAGCTATTTGTACTTCTCCCTGCAGCACGTCCGCGCACCTGCGTGTCCTCTGTCTTCTCAGCGCTCACTGAGGAGCCCACTGAGGCCTCAGTCTTCCCATCTGGTGTCCCATAAGACCTGAAGCTTCTCCCTCATATGAACATAGGGAAATCAATCTCACTCTCCCTCTCCCTCCCTGTCCCTCTCTCTCCCCCTCGCTCCCTTTCTCCCTCTCTGAAAGAGAGAGAGCTTGATTTGAAGGCTGTTCTAAAGAGTGAGTAGCTGGTCACAAGTACTTCAGTACATACCAGTGTCTTTCAACAGAACTGAGCGACTTTAACTCCCAGAAAGCTAAGATGATTCTCTCAGTCAGGTGAAGCAGACATCAGCCAAGGTCTTGTTTGCAGAGGAGAGCAAGAAACATCAAGATGTGATGAAGGCCAGAGTAAAGATGTCTAGGACTGGGGGGATTTCTCCGAGAGAGTAAGTCCCAAGAACACTAGAATGAGTGCTTGGAACAACTAAATTCAGCAGGAAGTCCCTGGGTGTCTGATTAAGGGGATGGTAGAGTGATCCTGACGTTAAGAAAAATTCTAAGTGAAGACAAAATGAAAAGCAGCTTCTCTGATATCACTGGTATGCCTCAGTAGTGAATCTTTAGTGATCTTTCCTTTTGAAGGTTTTATTTCCATATCCTTCCAAATAAGTATTTCCTCACTTAATAAGCGAGAGGAAAGCTGGAACCTTCATAGAAGTTACCTTTTGCATGTATCATTAGTTGAGATGGCAGGAGATAATTGAAGGAGACAGTGACCCCTGTATTTATGCATATACCCACTTATCTGTTTAAAAACTTTAATTGAGGGCATAATATATTCTAGGTACTTTGGCACCTTGGAGCCAATGGCAAACAAGCTGCCACTTGAATCATCATGAAGCTTGAACCAGTGTTCACAGACAGGCAGAATGGCACAAGCCATTGTGTTCAGTGCAGGTACTCCCTGAGACACAGGGCACCCAGTGCTGGCTATAGCAATAGCAAAGACTGCACGGCAGCAGTGGCATTTAATACTGAAATGAGAAGAGTTTCCCGGGTAAACACAGAGAAAAGGCCCAGAAATGAAGGCAAAGGAGGAAATGATATCCCACTCCAGGAAACAGCCCCATTGAGGCGATAAAAGCCACCGTCTTTTTGGATGTGAACAGTGCTGCCCATGGCAAGAAGGCAGAATCAGAAGGTTAGGACACAAGTAAGATATGCCTCTAGGTTCTACCATAACGCCTTGTGTACACTGTTCAGAGAATGAATAAGTGATTCTGAGGCCCACAGGGACCATCTGCCAAGTTCTAGACAGGGAAAGGACTTAGCCAGATTTGCTTTCAGAGAGTTGGCTCTGAGACGTGGAGATGGTATTGAGAGGTGTGACTGTGATCAGGGACTGGGTGCCTTTTTGGAAGCAATTCTAGACTGAGATAGTGATGGGCTAAATTACATTGGTAGCAGCAGGAATTAATTCCAGAGCTACTTAGTAAGTAAAATCACTAGGACTTTGGCCACTGGTTGAATAATATCATTTACTGAAGTAGAAAACACCTGTGACAAGATAAACTGGGTCATTGACGTGATCAGCTTGGCAGCTACCCTGGGCACCAGCTAGGCATCCTTCTGGGTGTGTCTGGGTGGCTTGTAGAGGGGCGACTTGGGGCACCCTATCTGGTCCCTGCAGCCTCCCTGGAGTTATCCTGTGTTGTTTTCCATGAAGGGCATGCTCTGCCGCTCTCAGCCATGGCCCGCTGAACCCCCTAAAATGAGGACCCATATCCAATCTTCCCTCTAAGTTGTGGGTACCAGACATTGTGCCCAGAAATGGGAAAGCTGTCCTATGCAACACCAGAGAAAAAGTTCTTTTTGAGGGAGAGAGCCTGTGAAATGGCCAAGAGTCAAAAAGTGTGGATTAAAGTAGTCATCTCTGGTCCAGCTTCTTTATTTTAGATTGCCTCAATTTCCTTATCTATGCAGTAAGCATTAGGGTACCTGCTTCAGAGAGCTATTTGTGCAATTAAATGTGATAACATATATATAGTTCACACAGTAACTCTGGCCTTAGAAGTACTCCCAATAATAATATTGCTATGTTATTGATATCATTTAAAATTTTGAGGTAGTAGTTCTCCATTGTGTTCTTTTCATATCTCGCGACAACCTTTGTCCTAGAGTATCTTTTCAAGGGTATCTGGATAGGAAACAGTCTCCTATGATAGGCCATGGTAGAAAGCAAACAGAGAAAGCAGAGTGCTATCGAGCTCCAGGGCTCCAGGCAAGCTCCCTGGGAAAGCAGTGTGCCTCCTCACCTGAGTGCTGCAGGCAGTGCCTTATGTGCCTTCCTGACCAGCTCCCAACCCCTGTCCTTCGGCAGCTGCTCGTCCGCCACTGTAACTCCGGATTTCTACAACTGAGTTTCTTCAGCTGTGGCACGCACACCGCATGCACAGCAGCTGCTGGGCCGCCACTCACTGCCCCCAGGGATTTAGGCTGGAAGAGAGTGAGGAACATGGGCAGAAGCTAGTGCCACCCACTTTGCTTCTGTCCTGTGCGCATGTGTCTTCTGCCAGCGCATGAGACTCTAGGTGACCCCGTTAGCTTTCAACTAGCGCGCGACCTCACATTCTTCTCTTAATAAAGTTATCTGTAGACAGACGCATCATAAAGCCGCAAAACAATTGTTTATAAAGACACTGTCCCCCAGTCTTGACATTGGACACCTTTACTAATTCTGATTATGGATAATACAGAAATAGGAATTCATGAGATAAGGGTGTTTGTTTCATTTTGAAGAAGTGCTTGTTATTTGATTAGGAAAATTTTGAGAAATACTTGATTAGTTTATGTCTAAAGCTTTCCTTCTTTCAGGCATAAATCCGTGAGGAAAATGAGGCTTATCATACCTAATAGTTATGAAGTATCACAGCGAACACTGAAATCACACAGAATATTTTTAGTATTAACGATCACTGAATGTGGGGCATAGGCTAAGGTGATCAGTCATTGTCTATCAAATGCCATCCACATGTTATTGCAGAGTCACCCTATACACTGGGTTATACAGTGGGCAATCTCTCACCTAACTTCCCTGGATGTATTTCAGATATGTGTGCATAATTTCAGAAGGAAACCAATTGGTGTTGTGCATGTGTGAATAAGACATCTAGTCACATCTAAGAATGTAGCTGGGCTAAGTCTTGTAAGGAAGTATAATCCAGCAGTTAAAGACAGTAATGAATTTCACTTGAATCAGATCTGGGCAGCTGACATCTAGTCCTGAAGAGTGTTTGCAAAGCAGAAATAAAAAGGGCCAAAATGCAAAAATGATGAGAGAAAAATAAGTTGCAGGTGGAATTCAGAGAGTAGACAAAATGTAAAAGAGATAGATTGTACTGTATAATTCAAGAAGAGCCTGCAGTAAAAGGGAAAGTGCATGAGCCAGTAGGCTTTACTAGGAGAAGCTAGAAATAGAGCAGAGGATGGAGAGAAATAAGGGCTGAGTAGGTTAGGCTCCCAGGAACAAGGACCACTAACCATGTGAAAGAAGGTGTGGGGCATGATGACATGAGAATTTCTTTCCACAGCCAAAGAGATGACTTGGGGACCTAGGAACTTTGTGCTTCCAAACCCCAGAAGACAGTAACTTCATACAAGTAAAAAGGAATGAAAGAGTAAGAAATCTAAGAAGGGTTTAGTCAACTGAAATGTCAAAGATAATGGAGGAATTTCCGTGCACTCAAGTTTGCGGTATCAAGAAAAGGTACTTCCGTGTTTTGAAACTACAGACATCACTTTCTGTAACAGAGGTCAAATCTGAGCAATATTAAGTGAACATTGAAACTGCACTAATAGTGTTTCTAAACTGTACATTGTTTGATGTTTACTTCCATTCTTGCAAAGGCTCCGGGCCAAAGGACAGAAAATGAAATGGAAAATAAACCACAAAGAAGGCCAGAGAGAATGGAAGCCAGGAACCCAGGTTTTTATTTTTCTCAATACTATTTTTTCCTCTCTTATTCATGGGTGATGATAGCCACAATGAACCAGTAATAAGTGGCTTAGTTTTGGACAGATGGCCAAAACCTGAAATACTATCATATTTGAAAGAAGGAAAGGATCAGGCTTCCTTTTATTTGTGCCCTGTATTGTTGTTTGTCAGCCAGTGAGATAAAGTATCTTGTCATTTTCCAGGCAAAGCTGCTAACAGGGAAGCCCAAACCCACACCTTAATTTTTAAATACTGTTTCCTCTTTGATCTAAGGCACCCCTGAATTTCATTATGAGGTCTGACTCGATGCCCTGCCACTGTATCTATTGCTCTTCTTGCTCTTAATGTGCTTTGTGGGGCGGAGGGAAGAGAGAAAAAAGTATTCCATTGCTTTTTAAGACGAACTCACTTTTCCTGAGTTCATTGAAAGGTGGCACCTTCTCCTGCTCATTGCTCCTTGGCTCTTCTATTCTTTGTCTCAGGAATAGACATGAGTGGCACCTCTACATTCTGCAAATACAGCTTGCAGAGCAGCTTTCCTAGGCATATAATTTTCAAAAGTGCCAGACATACGAATGAGTCTAAGGCCATTTGATGAGTTCCCCTTTACATCTCCTCGTTTGCTTCCTTCCCAAAGAGATTTTTGATTTTTGCCTGGAACATGCTTATCGGCTTAAAGCTGCGCAGCATCATTATGTCGTGAAGATTTTCCTCTGCAGCACCAAGTGCACTAACCTCGAATGAAGCAGTTGCTAATCATGTTGCACTAAGCAAATAAAAGTCAGAACCGACCTAATCTTGCTTGCCTAATACCAGTTTCTGCAGACTTCAAGTGGAATGTTCTAATCACTGGCGCAAAACAGCCAATTAATTTGCTTTCCCTACGTGTTTTTACTGGCCAAGATGCTTAGAGGAGCAGCGCGTTCAGTCATAATCATGCTCCACGACGATGGGAAATGTTCCCTTTGAGCTTCCAGTCATTAGGCCAGCTGAAGTGAAGACAAGCCCATTGACAAGTGAGAATGGCAATAATTTATTTTCTATTGATGGGTTGTGACAAATCATGTCGAAGCAGTGGCTGCACACTGTGGTACAGTGCTAAGGAAGACTGTGATGGGCAAAGATGAAACCCTTCACAGCTCATTTAGCCCAAATGTAGCCACCTGGGTGGTGAATCGGTTCAACATACCAGCCCAGGCATTCCCGCACAAAATTAGATCGCTAACAGCCAGGCCATATAGGGCTTTCTAGAAGGCATTAATCAGCAGGGTTGAGCTGTCAAAATACAGACTCTGAAATTAAGAAACACCAAAAGGAGGGAGATGTGGCAAAGCTGTCAAAAACTCAAGAATGAGATTCCTACTGCAGGTTTCTAGCCACCATTAAAAAGGCTTAGAAGATAAATTCTAAAGGGGTATAGAGGGGCACTGCCCTTGCTAAAAATGCTTTCTGAGATCCTTACACATGTTAATTTGTGAAAACACCATGAAGATTTCTGTAAGCTGGGCAATGCAACACTGACAGGTCAGATTAAATGTAAGTCCTAACCACGCCACAACATAGTTCATCTCTTATTTAAATTTCCCTTCTATCCAGACCCACCAATGTGCAGAGCATTTGATGTCTCTCAGCTGCCTCTGAATACTGCTGCTTCAAACTCTGCAGAACTCTTGAGCTTGTACAGCTCATTTTCTGAACACTGATTTTGGTAGAATGGAGATCTCTAGAATCTGGGAATGTGAACTCTTTGTGGGGGGTGGGATGGGAGTGTGTGTGTACGTGCGTTCACAGGATTAAATTTTATCAACATGGTTTTCTTTTGAAGGCTCATTATCTGTTTTCATGTTATAAACACCGTTTAATGCATCAACAAATCCAGGTGGTCTGAGTTTGTGAAACTAGTCAAATTTTCACTGGGCAAAACATGCAAAGCCTCTATTACATAAAAGTATACAATTTAGATGCTGAAGAATTCTTTTCTAGTCCCCATGTGGGTGCTCATCAAAGTGTGGTCTGAGGCGAGGGTGTTGGGCCTGGGAACCCACAGTTCTCAAAACCATCCTGAACGTACAGTGACACCTGACAGCTACTTTTCCTTAAAGGAAATAGCTCCAGTCCATCTTCAAGTTTGAACACGTGCTTCTTCCCCACGCCATCTAGCCCGTCTCCCTCCTGGACTAGCTGTGCTCCATTAGTTCGCAAACGCTCTAAAGCATCTGCAGTTCCACACCTTTGATCATGCTGTGCCCTTCGTCTCGGAGGCCTCCCAACCCAGGCCCTCCTGGTCCTGTCCTCTGAGATGCCCACGCCTACGTGAAAGCTTCTCCATAAGTCTCAGCTGGACACACACTCCCTGGCCTGTGTGCTGGCTTCTGTGTGGTTTGTACTTTTTATGGCTTTGCAGTCTTGCTTTGCAGTTTCCTGTGTGCAGGCTTGATCTTCTAGTTACCAGGTGATTCCCTCTTGCACATGCACATTTTGTATGTCTGCAAACACCTCCTTGCACCCGACTTATTGCCTTGCCTTGCTGCAAAGTCTTTATAGAATTTGAACCACTGAATAATAGATGTTAGTTCATTCAGACCAGAGCTTTGTACTTTTAAGCCATTCATAAAAGTGTGTGCTCCCTAGTTTAGAATTCTCATTAGACTCTTAAAATGGGCCTCTGTATGGAAGAAAACAAACGTGGCCCCTTATTTTATTTGTGTGTTTTACTTGCCTGTAGTTTGTCTGTGCAGTGTTCTGCTTTATATTTTCTAAATTGGCCTTAGTGATATTTTCCCTGAAAGAATAATTGTTAATATCTTAAGTCCATCGCTGAAACAAGCATGTGAAATGAATTAATTATGCTGGAAAAAATAAAGTACATTGCAATCTACTACTACAAACCATTTATTTTATAACTATTTCAGATATTTTTGATAAAGGAAAAGTAGCAACTAAATGTCTTAAAATATTGGATAGTTTACTACAATGATTTAACTATAGGCTATGATTGTGTCTAATTTAAAAATAATACCATAAATCAAAACATAGTTGAAAGCTGGGGAGGCATCATTTGTTGTTTTGTTTTGTTTTATTATTTTCATGACCTAAGAAAGAAGTCTGGCTATGTTTTAAGGCTAAGATGTATTTTACCTTCAGTCCTTATATATTTTGGAAGTGTAAGAAAGATTATAAAAGGAGACAGACAAATGCCATCAGTTTTATCACTCTTAAAAATAGAATTTCTCCTCAATCCATATCATAATTGCTTTAAAATCCCTTTTTTACCTATAATATTGTAGTTTGTTTAGTCATGAAAGAAACAAAGAAAGAACATTTGCAGGATACCTGAAAAAATGTATTAGTTATAGCGAATTTGAATCAGATCTAATAATCAGAATAACTTATTATATCTGTCTCAGTTTTCAGAAAGGATAATGGGACAGTGGGAAAAAAATAAGTTACATTCAGTCTTGCGGTGCTTGAACTCAGATGCCACCTGCTTTATTTGAGCTCCAGAGATAATTTGGACAGACTAGAACCAGAACAGGGATGCGTGAAAAAGTCCTGAAGGTTTGAAAAAGCAGCCTTTGAAAAATATGGCAGTATGTGAACTCGTGTCTCTCATACCATGGGTTAAGACTGTGGTTGAGGGCCAGAGATTTAGCTCAGTGGTTCCAGCACCTGCCTAGCAAGAGCAAGGTCCTGTGTTCCATCCCTGGTAACCACATACAACAATACCAGGCATTGTGACTCACGCCCACCAACAATCAGTACCACACACCACGGTGCTGTGTGTGGTGGCTCATGGCTGTAATTTCAGCCCTCAGGAGACAGAGGCAGGAGGAGTGCTGAGTTCGAGGTTTGCCTGGGCTACATAGTGAGCTTAGGGCCAGCCTAAACTACAAAGCAAGACCCTGTCTAAAAAAAAAAAAAAAAAAAAAGACTGTGTTTGAACTGCTTTCTGGGACCACACATTATACAAATATTTCTGTCACCATTCAGTAGTCTCTGCTGTTGCTTTGCTTTGACACAGTTGATAATTATAATAGAACAGAGTGTGATACTGCATTTTAACTTGTACTAGAGTTCTTGGTAATGAGCGCCTGGGGAGCCCTAGGTATAACTAAAACCTAATTAGAATAAAATCCCATGACTGGCTTAATTTTTGAACTGCAGAGTAATAAAACAAAACCCCTGATAGAATAACACAGTATCATTTCAAAATAAATAACTAGAAATGATACTGGTTTTGAAATATACTCTCCACTTTTCTAACTGAAAAGATAATCATGTGGTAATTTTCGATAGAACTGATTTGCTCCTCAGCTGATTCCTCCATCCCAGGAAGTATAATCCTAAAGCTATTTTCATCAACATCACATGTGACGTGAGGATTCAAGGAGGAAACTTAGTCTGTAAGAGTTGCTGTAGTGATAAGACTTTATAAAAAAGAGTAAGAGGAGTGTGATAAGCACTGAGAAACAGAAAGAGAAAAAAGATACCATTGTGTGAGTTTCAGGGAATCTTTGATGTGTGAGAAATATTTGGGCACTGGACTAAAGGTTCTTAACGTTGACTTTACAGAGTTCATGACACAAGAATGCCAAGAACTCTTTTAAAGAAAATAATAAGAGCAAACATTCAAGAAGGCCCCTTTGATAGAGACACAGAGCACAAGTAAACAAAAACCAACCTGTCCTTTAGAAAGGCTCCCTGCTGCCCTATCAGCAGAGAGAAATCAGCTCTGACTCACACAAACCCAAAAGAAAATGGAGCATAATCACAAGGCAGATGAATGTATGTAAAGAGGAATTGCACAGATAAGAGAGAGACACAGGAAGTGCTCAGGGAAATTTTCTCCAGTCTCTGAGGAGTGAAGGCAGTAGGACTTCTGCTGAGTCATCGAGAGTGCAACAAAGTGACACTAAAAGAATGCAAGATGACACCCACCTGGAAGACTCAGGTTAGAGATGAAGGAGAGACTAGAATTCATGACAGACATGAAAATCCCTTTAAAGGCAAGAAAAGTTAGAGTATACAAGCCCTAAATATGAAATCATGGAAGCTCCAATTGAGAAATAAAGATAGGAAAATAAATTTCACAAACCAAATTACAAAAGTATTATAGAGAAGAAAACAGACATGGCAGACAGGCAAAGGGGATCCAACAATCACAGGATCACTGCCTCTGCAAGAAAATAGCACAATAAATGACATGGAAAAAAATCTGATATAAACTTTACTGAAGAGAGCCGGAGATTTAGCTCAATGGTTCCAGTGCCTGCCTGGCAAGCGCAAGGTCCCTGGTTCAATCCCTGGTAACTATGTACAACAGTACCGGTCGTGGTGACTCTCACCCACCAGCAATCAGTACCATACTCCACAAGGCTGAGTGTGGTGGCTCACGCCTATAATCCCAGCGCTTGCGAGACAGAGGCAGGAGGATTGCTGAGTTCGAGGCTTGCTTGGGCTACATAGTGAGCTGAGTGCCAGCCTGAACTACAAAGTAGATCCTATCTCAAAAAAAAAAAAAAAAAACTTTACTGAAGAAAGAAATATTTGCTCTGTCTACTGCAAGGACCCTCTGTAAATGAAAAATATTTAGCATATATTTTGGTGTTGATTATCTTATATTAATGCAATTTCTCATCTTTAAAAATGAAATTGCCAGGCTCACGCCTGTAATCCCAGCACTCAGGAGGCAGAGGCAGAAGGATTGCTGAGTTCGACGCTTGCCTGGGCTACATAGTGAGCTGAGGGCCAGCCTGAACTAAAAAGTGAGACCCTGTCTCAAAAAAAAAAAAAAAAAATGAAATTATGTGGGCATCTCAGCTGAGAAACCAAGTCATCTGAAGTGAGATAAATTGGATGTGTTTAAACTTTTTCCATGTAACATTTAATGCCAGAGAACAGTACATCCATAGCTGCTGGTTCCAGAAGGCAAGAAAATATGATCCAAAAAGAGAAAGACAACCTTATTGAATCAGCACCATCTTGGGGATTATAGCATCTATGATAATTATCATTGGCAAGAGCAGAACGAAACTAAAATACTATATGTTGGGAACAATCCTGTTTGGGAGAAGTAATTGGAACCCCCTTCCTGGCTGCCTAGACTTTGCACTCAGCTCACCTTCACCTTGGATAACACGGACTCTGGTGTCCCACATGCCGTGATGCTTCAAGGTGGAACTGCTCCATTTGCCGGTGTTTACCCTGCTTTCTGAGTCTTTGTTACATTTTTGTTACTGAAGAGGTGGCAGGTTGGGGCCTGGGGTCTTTTGCTACCCAGAGCAGCATGGATCAGGCCCAAGCTCAGTTTCTATAAGCCTCATGTTATTTCGCTGTGTGCCGTCGACGCACAGGAGACTAAAACCTAAATCCAAAGGTCCTAGTTAACGTTCCCTTCCCCTGGATCCCACAAGTATGTACCAATATGTATGATGAGTCACAGAAATCTTGGTGAGGTGTTATAAAACTTCAGAGTGAAAAATAATCACACGTGCACACATTCTTCTCAACTGTTGAAGGGTAGAAAAACAGGGACAGAATGTGAAGAACTTATGGATTTTAGCAGGTCCTTTATGATCAGCCCCGGGAGATGCTGTTTTACAGTGACTTCAGCCACTCAGAGTTCTCTAGTGGTGTATCATTTCTTCTGTTTGAAATAGTTTATAAAGAATTCTAGCAACACATAAATAAACACTTCTCCAAAGCTCAGCGAATTATTTTCTTTCACCTAATTTTCTTTGGAAAACTCTTTTTTTATTTTTTTATTGCTTGAATTTTTAATATTTTTATTAGTACGTGTTTATAGTACATAACACTTGTGTCCATCATGGGAAATTGATACATATACATATCACATCTTAATCCGTTTAACTTCTTCTTTTTATCCACTCCCTCCCCTCTCTCTACACCCCTTGGTCTCTTTCCCATCTCCAAAAGCTTCATTTTTATTTGTGTTGTTATTTGTTATTAAACCCTAGAATTTATGAAATTATTTTACTTTAAAAGATACTCCCGTCTTTTTGTTTTTGTATGGACATGGGTGCCCAGAAGATTCTCAGCAAATATCAAAGTTATTTGTGGACGGTGGGAGTTTGAGTGAGGGTTAACTGCTCTCTCTAAACAATGACATATAAATGGTTTTATGAATTAAAAATTTCAAATACCTAAAAAATGAGACATCTTTGTGATATTGTCTTTTGGAGATTCTTCCATTTCATTTCTTCCTGAAAAGTACAAGAAACGTAGAAACATTCATTCAGTTTATGTAAAATGCTCATAGTGGGATAATATCAATCTTTGGATAGATGACAAAGGCAGTTAAAGAACATTTTTTTTTTTTCTTTTTGAGACAGGGTCTCACTTTGTAGTTCAGGCTGGCCCTCAGCTCACTGTGTAGCCCAGGCAAGCCTTGAACTCAGCAATCCTCCTGCCTCTGCCTCCCAAGTGCTGGGATCACAGGTGTGAGCCACTGCCCGGCACTGTGGTATGTGGTATTGATGGCTAGTGGGTGTGAGTCACCACACCCAGCATTGTATGTGATTACCAGGGATCAAACTCAGGGCCTTGTGCTTGGGAGGCAGGCACCGAAACCACTGAGCTAAATCTCTGGCCCAAAGAACATATTTTTACATAATAGTTTACAATTTAATTTGATAGCCTTTGATTTTTGCATTTGTTTGAATATGATAGAGTTCCAAAGAATCAAACTGATTTTTTTTAGATAGCTCTTCTTCCTCATTCAAATACAACCCGCAGATTTCATATCCAAGTAACAGTTTATATTTGGAAATTGTTTGAGATATAACTATGTATTTGAAAGCTAATTTAGCTTGGATTTAACTTTTAAAAGAGTAATGTGTCCATCCAAGATATTTATATCTCAAGCCATTATTTTGACTTTAAGGCAATGGTTGACTGAACTGCCAATTATCAAAAAAGTACAAATTGATCATAGTTGTATAAGCTACACTGCTCTGATCATGGCTTAGATTTTATAAAATGATTTGTACTCTAAGCATAGCATCAGCTGTTCACAGACTTAAATTTTTATCTAGACATTTGTTTAGAATCACCAAATTTGATTTTCCTCTCTAAATACATTGTCATGTTTGGGATTCTTTTTACACAGTTCTGATGGGATTAACTTTACATTTTTATTATGATTTTCCAGATAGAGGCTGAAATTTTTAAGATTATGGTATCATTTCAAGATTGTCAAAGCTTCCAGTTTGATGTATTATTTCTCCAAATTTGCCTTAGAAGATAGGGTGACAGGAGAAATATGCAGTTACCCAGGTTTATTATCATCAAATATGCAGAAAGAAGCGAGGTGCTGTACTGACAGTACGTGCACCAGTCAGATGCCCCCACGTGGGTGTTAGCTAAGTAGGCAGCCTCAGTCGCATTGTGAGAACTTGTGTCATCAGATCAACTTTTTCTTTTCTTTTTTTTTTTCCAGAGTTAGCCCTGGCTCAGAGTAAAACTTAAACATCTGATTATCCACCTGCTAGACATCTTTACTTCGCAACCCTCCTCACTTCAATTGCAGATTCTGCATGTTTTACTGAAATCATACATCTTGTCTCTTAAAATTAATCGTGATACAATCACAAAGCCGGTCATTCACTGTGAGGCCTATTAACGCTTTCTAAATGCCGAATAACAAATCGCTTGCTGGAGTTGTGCTTGCAACTTTTCGTTTTGTATATTATTTTGTCCTCCAAGGTAAAATGACAGAGTGAGCATATTGCATAAAAAACCAAGATCATCACTCTTTTGCTGCCTATCACCTTGTTTATGCTTAACCAAGCATTTATTTATTAGTTCTTAATGGTAAGGGCTACAAGGTTACTACACCTGAGAGAAAAATCTGTTAGACAGGCTTTCTAATTAATCACAGGGAGGGTTCAGAAAGGTCCAGCTATTTCTGTAAACTGAAGCATTTATCTGCTCTGCTGCAAGTGTGGATCAGGAAAATGCCAGGTAATGTTTTACTTCTCTAAGTTTCTGTGGTCCCGTTAGGGATAATTAGACATTTGCATGTCTCTCCGTGTGCACACATGGATGCCACCACTAAAAGTAGGGCCTTTGTCTGCCGGAGCACAGATATGAGGACAGTGCTATGAGGACTAGACTGTGGGACTGATATCTTAGGAATCACCGTGACATTCCATGCAGTGGTGTTGAACTGAAAGCCACCATCTCAGAGCAAGTCCTCTGTGACGGGAAAATCAGGGCTAGTCACCCTGTTCCTCGGGGTTACCGTCTGAGCTACTCAAGTCAGCCGGAGCATGTGCTGCGCTGGTTAATTCTTCATGTTAACCCGCAGGACTGCAGGGTACCCGAGCTTCCAGTGAGATCGATACTTAGCTGATAGCACCGAGGCACTTTCCCAGGTTAGCCCTGGCTCAGTGGCTGGACAGGGGACATTAAGAAAGGGACCAACTCCAGCAGTGTTTCCCAGTCTATTTAGGAGCTCACGTTCCTCTCCCAGGATCCTGGTTATCTGCTTTGATCAGTTGTCTGGTAGCTATAAGCAGAAAGGACTGTAGGTCTTAAAGGCCTTTTCCGCTTACCTCTAGCCATGTTCCTGCCAGGAGCAAAAGTCACATCTGCAGCCACTGTGCTGGTGTGATCGATCTCCTGGACATAGTAGGTTTCTTCGTCGGATCCTGAACATATACCCCACAGTACCCCCAGGTGCACCTTCCTTTTCTGCCTTCTCAAATGCAGCCTTGCAGACCACGATGTCTGATCTTCTGCACCATCCATAGAAGGTTTTTTTTCTTCTCCTTTTTCTCCATTGTCTTCATTCCTATATTCCTTTCATCATATTTCAGGTGCAGAAAATGCATCAAACAGTGCCACTTAGGGGTGCAGCTATGCAGCTTCTAGCCCACCCCTGGGAAAGCCAGGCAGAAAGCTGCGGTCCCTGAGGGCAAACTTCATGTTATTTCGGGAAAGCTCCTCTCAGGAGGGCGCTGCGTCCTGTGCTTCCGTCAGCCCAGCCATCTCTGGGTCACCTTCAAAGCCCCAGACACCTGCTCTCTCCTTCCCAAACCTGCTTCATTTGGGCAAATTCTGCTTCCACAAAACGTTTATGTGCAGTGACTTCTATAGTTTAATAAAAAGGGCATTCTCTAAAAATATAGGGAAATTAAATCAGTTAAGGTTCTGACATATACATACATATATGCACATATACATACACACACATGCATGTTCATGTTCTGTGTGTCTAGAAAAATAGCAGCTGGAAGGAGCAAGGAGTGTGAGTTCTCCCAGCGAGGACTGGAGGAGGAGAGAAGAAGTCAAGGGCAAGGACTAGAGGGATTCGTAGAAGGGAAAGCAGAAAGCTGAGAAATGGCAGTAGAATGCCATAGTTGTGCTGATAGAATAAATTGTTGTTGCTGTTGTTGTTTTTGTTTTCCTGTGAGTTGGTTTGGCTTGATTTGTTTCAGAAAAACTAAGGGTAAATGGTAGAGTGAGAGCTATAACTCTATCTGGTTTGCAGGTCCACGTTACGAATGTTAGTGTCAGGTTCTGTTTTATTTGTAGTCTTATCTTCTATCTTCAAATAATTCCTATTTCCCTTTGACTTGTCCCATGACCACAGAATGGTAATGACACCAGAAGTTTCAGCAGTAGAAAACAGAAGAAATGCAGTAAAATAGGTTACCAGAAATATAACTATAGGTAAAAGAAGTTTAATTGTTTTTAATAATCAAATACTAGTTATGATTTTGGCTGTTTACTTGGTTGGCTTCCCCAAAGAAACAGACCCTGAGCTGAGAGTTTAATGCATATGGTTACATGGGGAGCGAAGATACATGGGTGGTGGAGTCATTCTAGGGAAGGGAAGGTAGTAAGCTGTGCGTAATCAAGCCAGCTGCCCGATGAGCAAATGAAGGCTTGTCTTGGGAGAGAAGTCTGGGAAATACCTCAAAATTAATCAGGCAAAGGTGAAGTGATATTCTTAATCCCACAACCTTCATTCTTAGTGATTTTTCCCAGAGACGTGTGATAGTAGTTTCCAGAAGCCAGGAGGCTTCCTTCTAAAGAGGCGCTGTGCTGGCCCCTGAGGGTCACGTTGAGCAGCACAGGAAGGAGAGGGGTGCCTGGGGATGCACGGCAGTCCCTCAGCAGCCTCAAGAGCATCTGTCACTGTTCTCACTGTCCGTGGACAGAACCACTAGAGTGGCACAGCTGTATCCTGATAAAGAAGGGAAATTATGAAGAAGAGAGTTTGCAAATAAGAGTCAAGCAGTAATGAAATTTGTCTTGGTACTATTAAGTAATAGTTACACTTTTTCACAAATTATATTACCTGTGACTATGCACTGATATACATCTGCTGGTGATTCTTAACATTTCAAACTGAAGAAAATAACTTTGCTAGCTGTGCTGCCCTGAACAAATTATTTAACCTCTCTTGACTCAGTTTCTTCAGCTGCAAAAATGTGAAAAGCATGAACTATTTTTTAAAGGGGAGAAATAAGAGAGTCAGTATAAAAGTATCATGGTGGCACACAGTTATCATCCCAGCATCCTTAGAGGCTGAGACAGGAGGATACAAACTCAAGCCCCATCTGGGCAATTTAGTGAGACCCTGACTCAAAATAAAAAAGGATGGAGGATATAGCTCAGTACCATGGCCCTGGCTTCAGTCCTCAATATGGAGCCAAGGTTGGGGGTGGGGGAATACATACAAAGTGTTGATAAGGATTCTGCAAGTCACAGCCACTGTTTTTTAAATTTTTAAATTTTATTAGTACATGTTTGAAGTATATAATGATTACATTTGAAATGGGTAGTTGATACAAGGATATGTCTTAATTTTTTATGTTTTTTTTTTTTTTCCCTTCCCTTCCTCTGCACTCCCTTCCTATTTTCGTCCTTTCCCTTTTGGAAAACATTTGCCTCCTGTTTCCTATTATCTATCTTATTTTGCTCTTTAACTTATTTATACCTTGGGTTCCCATATAAGAGAAACTCTACAGTATTTCAGCTTGTGTGTCTGGTTTATTTCACTTAACATGACGGTCTCGAGATGCTTCTGTTTTCCTACAAATGACTCAAATGTGTCTTTCTTTGTAACAGAATAGTACTCCACTGTGTGTAAATACCACATTTGCTTTAGTCATTCATTTACTGATGGGCATATAGGTCACTTCCAAGTTTTAGCTATTGAGTTGTACTGCTATAAACATAAATATGCACATGTCATTGTAGTAAGATGTCTTTAATGTAGCATTCTGATGGCTGGGAACTCTAGGTGCTGTGGACTTCACAGCTGGTAGCAGAGAAAGAGAAGCCTTCCAAGGAGGCCTAGGGTGGATCAGGTGTTTCATGTCCTCACCGCTCCTTGTCCAGGCACAGGTGGTGGCCATCCTTTCCTCACGACCAAAGGCTGCTCAGATTTCCTTTCGACACTTATTCTTTGTGATGGCTGCCTGTGCTGACCCAGCCTTGATGGGAAACTCACAAGTCAGCAGATCTTTCTCTTCAAGTCAAAGCCATTTTAATGCAATCAACTGGATTTAGTCTTTATGTATCATAATTCAGGCTCAATAAAACTGATGATAATACAGCACTGGATAGAGAAGAAAGAAAGCAGAACTTTGCTCTGCATATTCAAGAATTATAGCTCTAAAAATCCTTTCCCTACCAAGCAGAGAAAGCAAATACCATGTCATAAAAGTCAGAGGAGGTTTTCAGGGCACAGCCGGCTGTGTTGGAGCCACGGAGATTACGCCTGAGGTGAAGTAAAACTCATGGTAGCTGGATCACTACACACCCAGCTTTCATCCACTTGCCTGTATGGTTGGATGGCAGGAGCACGGGTCTGACTTCGCGTGTCACCACACCATCTGCCGCTCTCACAGACAAGGTTCTGGAAAAGTGCTTGTCAATAGGATAGAGACTCGACCCTATATTCCCATCACCTGGAAGCTTCAGCCTCCAGCTGCCTTACATTGAGCACGCATCCCTATGAAAAAGGTACTTTAGTCATCTCTACAAAATAACAATCTATAGAACATAAATAGTAAATTTCTTTTCCCATAAAAGAAAATTAGATTATAATAAATAGTCGCTATAAATCATATGTGATATGTCTGAACTTTTTATGTACCATAATAACTAATCACTTGGCTATCAGGGCACCGGGGAAATTACAATAAATTATGTTTTGTAGGCTACACACCACATGGATGAAGCCAAGAATATTCTAGAAGTGACCTTCACCTTGTGTGATGTCATAGAAAAAAATGATGCTGCCTTAATAACTCCATAGGGTTAATTAGTTTCAGGAGACACACAAGAAGCGGTGAGGTTGTGGATGCTCTTTCCCGTGGGAAGTTGGGCTAATAAAAATGAAAAACATTTCAAGTAGCTAAGCGAGAGAGAAGAGTTGCTCAGAGTTAGAAGTAAATGCTTCAGCGCCATCCTCTCGGAAGCCCCAATGCCCTTTCTCAGTGCGCTGTGAGTCGCATTCTTTTCCTGCGTATCTTTTGCTGTCGTCAACGTGGGAATCTTTGAAATGACCATTGTTTCCAGAACCTGCTTTGAAGATGGATTTTTAAAAATTTGCCGATGAACACAAATCCATTTCATCAGATAGAAAGCTCTGCAGATTGGGGGACGTTCATTTGTGGAAAATATGCGACTTGCTTTGGGCTGGCCACCTGGACCCCCAGTGGGGGTGGAGGCACAGTTTCCACAGTCATGCTGATCTCGGATGAATAGGTTTGCTGGTGTCAAGGCGGCGGCTGCTCGGCCCTGGCATCTGGGGTACAGAAGGCTAATTCTTCTGAATAGAGCCATTGATGATTCCATTGGGGGGAAACTTAATCATAGAGTAATTAGGCTTTAATTCTTACAAAAACTTACAATTAATTGGATCTTTTATACAACTTTTTTGTTTGATTTAAAGTACCATGTAGGTTAGCTATAGAAACTTAATTTAAATATGGATTTAATTAGGATTGTTTTATGATTTTAATGAGTCTTAAAAGTCTTTTGATGAACAGACTGTATAATTATGGCATTTAAGATGATTGGGTAAATGCATACTTTTATAATTCACCTTTCAGGAAACTGTAGTTTTATAGAGGCTTTTTTTTGCTTTGTTTTGCATGATGAATTGTTTCATTTTGTGTTCAGTTTTTGTGGGGATGGGTGCTTAGTCATACCCCTAATCACACAAATGTTTTCTTTCTAGAATGAAATTAAACTTTCATGGAATCAAAGCACCAGGCAGTAGCTCAATACTACAGTTAAATTTAATCACAGAAATAATTTTTTGTTTTTATTACAAAGGAGTTTCAATCATTGCTGAAACATTTAGTTGAAAATTCAGGTTTCATGCATAACAAGGTACAAACAAGTTTTCTGCAGGGAAAAAATTGTGATTTTAGGCAAACGGTTTGAAATTTTTTAAATGGAATTTAATATTAAGTTGTCAAATTTTTAATACATTGTCAAAATAACCAGAAGTGAATGCTTTTTTTTTTTTTTTTTTTTGCTTTTTGAGACAGGGTCTCGCTTTGTAGTTCAGGCTGTCCCTGAGCTCACTATGGTGCCCAGGCAAGCCACTGCGAACTCAGCAATCCTCCTGTCTCTGCCTCCCGAGTGCTGGGATTACAGGCATGAGCCACCACGTCCGGCATTGTGGTATGCGGTGTTGATTGTTGGTGAGCGTGTCTCCACGCCCAGCATTATATGTGGTCACCGGGGATCGAACTCAGGTCCTTGTGCTTGCGAGGCAGGCGCCGGAACCACTGAGCTAACCCTCCGGCCCAGTGAATGCTTTTAATAAACATGAAAATTTAAAATTAGAAAAGAAAGAAAAATATTACATGATTTCTTTCCTTTGAATATGTCACATTCCTCCCCATACTAAATCGAAAACTTGCATTTGGTGTTTTTCTGTTGATTTCATGAAAAGAGTATACAGGTAAATAATATTATGACATATGTTTTTATTTTCCACTTTTAATGATGCTATTATGTTTTACCTCTTATGTTCCAGCCTTCACTTTGCAGTTTAGGTCAAATTATTTACATGTGCCTAAAAAAAATCAATCAATACATTCTTAATATCAAAAGAATATACAAGAAAAACCATATGGTCATTGACACAGAAGTAGAAAAACACTTGACAAACTGATGCCAGGATAAACACTCAACAGACTAGGAATAAAAAGGAACACACCCAATTTGATTGAGTATCCTTATAAGAAAGCTGCACCGATCTTTTGAGAGATGCAAATTCAAAAACACTGGACTCCCATCTCAGTCAGGAAAGAATGGGTATTAGGAAGAAATCAACCAGTAATAAATTCTGGTGGGGCCTTTGGGAAAAGAAACTCTTTTTTTCCCTGTTTGTGGGGGAGCACACTGGTGCAACCACTATGGAAATCAGTGTAGAGATTCCTCTAAAAACTAAAACTTTCATTTGACCCAGGTATTCCCCTTCTTGGTATCATCCCCAAAGAATTAAAAGCATCATACCACAGCAATACATACACATCCACATTTATAGCTGCACAGTTTGTAATAGCTAAATCTTGGAAAGAGTCCAGATACCCATCAACTGATCAATAGACAAAGAAGATGTATTTTTTTATGCAAGGGGTACTACTCTGGCATAAAGAAGGATAAGCTCGAGACATTTTGTAGCTAAATGGTTGCATCTTGAGATTATACTCTTAAGCGAAATAAATCAGACTCACGTTGATATACCACATTGTCTTGGCATGAGAAACCAAACTGGAAATAAGGACCAAAATGTATAATAGATATTGGGAAATGAGTAGAAAATATTCAAATGGGAAGGGAAACAAGGCAGGGAGAAGGGAGAAAGGAAAAAGGAACAAGAAAAAAAGTGAATAGAAGGAAAAATTACAGCATTTTCGTAAATGGGGAGGGGAGGAAGAATTGGAAAACAGAGGCAACAGCATATATCATGACACGTACAAATCCTCTATTATGACTGTGATCATTATGCATCTCTAAACAGTACCAATAGGTGTGCCAATAAATGTTTGCTTCATAGAAAATGAAAAGAGTTTCAGAGACCATAAGATTAAAAAAGAAGAAAATCATTTCTGTCTATATTGCTTGTTCCATCTGTCGCCATTACTATAACAAAATAATTGAGGATGAGTGATTTTATAAATCAAAGAGACTTATTTCGCTCTCAGTTCTATCACTCGAAGGGCGCCAGCTTGAGTGACTCAGGGAGCGTCTACTGGCAGCCACCGCCAGTGGGAGGATGGCACGTGAGATGCGGAGTTCACAGGCCAGGCAGGAAGCCAGAGTTATGCTGAAGTCAGAATGGCCGCTCTCGGGGTCCCAGGAGATCAGGGTACCTCCCCAAGGGGTCCCAGGACATCACATTACACCAATACTCACAAGTCATTGCATTCAACACTACTGGTTACTAGGGAAATGGAGGTGAGTTACCACTACGTACCTGTAAGGATGCTGACAAGTGTTGGGCAGGATGTGAAATACTAGGAAGTTCCATCTGATGTTAGCAGAAATAAAAAGTACTACAACTTGTGACAGTGCTTCACAGGTTAATTATGCAACAGTTCCTTTCCTAGGTAATTTAAGTGAAGTAAAAACATCTCACTGGAAGATGTAGTACTAATGCTGACACCAGCATTATTCATAACTAAAATAGAAAGCAACCCATTTAAACGTACATCAACTGTAGAATGAAAAAATGTGATATGTTACTACTCTGGAATACTACACAGGAATAAAAAGCAAGAAAATACTAATGACTCAGAAGTATGAATGAATCTCAGAAACAAAGGGAAGGAATCAAACCCAAAAGATATTGTACTATATGATCCCATGAATATAAAATCCTAGAGAAAGCAAACCTGTAATGATAGAAAACAGCAATTAAAGTAAGTTCTTTTGCATCTCTTCCCTTTCCAAGGTTCTACGACTGTTCTCTATCCTTTGATATTCCAATCAATCGCATTTTCCAAAGTATCCTAAATTAACTCTAGGTGACCTATATGGCTTTTCTTCAATAACTGATAGAAATTCTTCATAAGATGTGTTTCCTTGACCTGTTTTCCCAGAGTACTGTCAGTTCAGCTGCTGTGACTGTGATGTGAAAGTACGTTTTTCGTAGTTCTGGTGGCCAGAAGTTCGGGATGACTCCGGCAGCACGACTGGATGCTGGCGAGGGTCCTTCCTGTGTGGTGGACGGTCAGCGTCTCACCATGTCCACACATGGTGCGAAGAGGGCCCGAGAGCCCTCCAGGCCCTTTCTCACAAGGGCACTGGACCCATCCATGAGCTCTGCACTTTCACGCCCTACCTGCCGCCCCAAACTTCCGAACATTGCTTGAGAGTGAGACTTCAGAATGTAGATTGGATGTAGATTGGGAGGGGGGCAAAGATTCAGTTTATTTATTTATTTTTGTTTCTTTTTTTTTTTTTGAGACAGAGTCTTGCCCTGTAGTTCAGGGTGGCCCTGAGCTCACTGTGTAGCCCAGGCAAGCCTCGAACTCAGCAATCCTCCTGCCTCTGCCTCCCGAGTGCTGGGATGACAGGCGTGAGCCACCACACCCACAAGATTCAGTTTATTACACGTACATTGTTCTCCATTTGTTTTTCAGTGCTTGAGTATGTTCTGGTGGCTTGAAGTTCTCCAGCACTGAAGTCTGTTACTGACAAACTGCTTGCTGTAGGGCTTGCAGGCAAAGCTTAGTAGTAAAGTGCCTGCCTGTTGTGCACAAGGTCTTCGGTTTGATCCCCAACACCACCAATAAAACAGCTCTGCTGCCCTAAAAGACACCAAAAGCTGTTTTCAGATTTTTTTTTTCTTTTTAAACTTTTTCTTTCATATCTCTGGATTTTTAAATCTTTTTTTAATTGAATTCTTTATTGGTACAATTTATATACATCTCAAAATCACATATAACATTGGGAAATTTGTACCAGTATATGCCACAAGTTAATTCTCATTTTTACCCATATTCCTACCCACTCCCCCTCCTCCCCCCTTTATACATGCTCTTTTATTTTCTTTCTGTATCTAAATCTTTTTCTTCTTTTCTATAGTGGACTCCTCTTTCCAGTATTAGTATTGACTCACAAGAAGCTGATACTGCCACTTTTCTTTGCCATGTATCTTCAATCCCTCTAATCTGTTTTTCAGATTTATCTTTTCTTCTTTCCATTCAGTAGCTTGAATGGATTATCTCAACAGCCCACCCATATACTTTACCGTCACAGTAAACTTCACTCAACACAATTTCAGAATTTCATTCTTCAGTTCCAGAAATTGCGGTATCCAGTTCTGATGGCACAAGCTGTCACCCCAACACTCTGGAAGGCAGAGACACGAGGATCGCAAACTTGAGCCCAGCCTGAGTAACTTAGCAACCTAGTGAGTTCTTGTCTCAAAAAAAAAAAAAAAAAAAGGCAGGAGTTGGAGTAGAGCTCAGTATGAAGGCTCTGGGTTCAATTCCCAGCACACACACACAGAACTTATTTCAGAGATTTCCTTTTATTGTAAATCCAAACTATCCCACCAGGCTTTATTTATGTTGCTCCATAAGAGGCTGTACTATGTTTATTGTTCTGTACACATGGGCCCCTCTCTGCCTCCATAATTTATGTTTTTTTAAATTTTAGTTTTTTGGGGTTTTTTTATAAATTGAATTCTTTATTGGTACAATTTATACACATCTCAAAATCACGTATAACACTGGGGAATTTGTACCAGTATATGACACAAGTTAAGTCTCATTTTTACCCATATCCCTACCCACCCACACCTCCTCACCCCCTTTAAATTTTAGTTTTCTTAGTACCTGCTTACAGCACACAATGGTTACATTCCCTGTGGAGAGTTGGTGCACGTACATAACACAGCTTTTCCTTCCCCTGCTTCCATGTCTTCGTCCCCTTCCATTTAAGTGTGCTCGCTCTCTCTCTCTCTCGCTCTCCCTCCCCCACCATTATCCATTTTTATTTTGCTGTTTATACTGCAAGTACCGTATGTCCTTATTTTCTTGTTTTTGTCCAGCCCCACTTCCTTTACAAAGCTCTTATCTGGCAATGCCTGTCGGCACCAAACTCTACACGTTCTCAGTGTCTGGTGAATAGAGATTATTTTCCTTCCAATAGCTCTTTCAGTTTACCCGCTTTGACTATCTCCGTGCTAGATTACATAATCCTGAAAGACTAACTCTTATTAAGGTTAACTCTGATTCGTTTACTTATAATGCCAAACACAATGCCAAGATTATAAGATTTTGTATTCCTCCCTTTGCAAATTGCTTCTCACATATTTTTTCTGACTTAATATGTATCCTGCAAAAGGCTTAATTAAACACCCTACAGATTGATTTATTTGTTGTCACACAGCCCTTCTTACATCAATATTACTGTCATTTTGTTGTCCTGAAAAATCTGTTCTTGCTTCTTCTTCTTCCAAATGGAAATACTGTTCATTGCTCTATGATATTCAGTAAATATTGACACTGAAACATAACTAAGGAAAGAAAATCATAAAACCCAAATGTAGGACTCATCTATGCATAATGTAATATGTGAACGAATAGCCAATTCTAACTGTTAAAGGTTATGTGAAATTTTTTAATGTACTAAACATTTGTGCAAATAAAACAGACACTCATAAGCATGATTCTCAAATACACAGAACTCTTATGTTGTCTTCTTATGTTATATGCTTACTTTGTCACACCTAAAATGAGTGTTTATGATTTGCTGCAGATATATTGCTGTGGTTGATATTAGAATGCTGCCCTTAGTTATTTGTTAATAAACAGAATATGCGTTATGTTGCCTTTCTACAACTGAAAAAGTCTGAGTTCTAAAACGGACCTCAATAGTTTCAGGTAAGGGGTTGTGTAAAAAGTTCGAACAACCAGATGAAGAGTGACATAGTGAGAAATGTCCCAAGCACAGATATTTGTGTCACTGTGGGGTGAGAATGTACCACTCACTGAGCATGTATTCACTAGCTTAAGATCCCCTTGTTTAGGCTTTTTATGAAGGAATAAATTGTGTCATTTGGAGTTTCAATGGAGGTTTCCTTATATAGTTTTGTTTGGTTAAATTAGTGTTTGATGCAATTTCTAGCTTCTCTCTCCTTCCCATAGGTCAGAGATGAAGCTCAAAGTTCCAACATTCTAATTATGTCTTGGTTCTTGTGAAAACTAGCCCCATCCTGAACTTCTCCAAGGACTCTGCTGTCAGTCACCTCACTGGCATGCAAAAAGTCACTTGTGGCTTTGGGGAATCCAAGGGTCTTATGACAGCATTTAGATTTAGACCACATATTAAGACAATCTATTATCACTATCACTCAAGAAGTTAAAAAGATTTCAGTTCACTGAAAATGAAGTATGTGTTATTTCCTGGGAACTTTTTTGGTTTTGTTTTGTACTGAGTGACTACTTTGAAGATAACAGTACACAGCTTACCAACTATTGTTCTCTTACTATTTGGTCATGAAAATTTGTTTTAGCTTTTCATAAAAAGAATAAGAAGACTTTAGGAGATGTGTACTAGGAACCTGTACAGAAGCCAAATACATGTATATTTCTTTTTATGCCATTCATATCCATTACTGCCTTCTAAAGAAGCCAACTGTGTGTAGTCTGATATTAGGTCAGAAAAAAAATAAGAAAGTGCATAAATTGTGCTCCTCTCTCTTTTAAACTCAGAACACTGTGGAAGGCAAGAGGCAGGACAGACTGGTACTGCCGAGAACCTGTCTCTCCTGGGGACACCGCCGTACTTCCTGCCTGTTCTTTCATCCTTTCACTCCCCAAATATGCGCTGAGTTGTATCAGGAGCTATTTGACTGGCCTCGGAAACAGTAGCTTCAATCCTGCCCCCTAAAAGAGAGGCAGCATCATTAACTCTTAAAAGAAAACATTCCAAGTAATCTCTGAGATATATAACCTCATGTAATGTAAAGTAAGTGATCACGGGCTTCCATGTTATGAAACAGTGGGGTAGGGTAGCTTCCTGGGGCAGCAGAAGGAGGAGACTAAAGACAGAATGGACAGGGAAGACCGGGCAGAAGGAAGAACATTCCAACGAGATCATGACAGATGAATAGTTCAGGGGAAAAGACCTGCTCTCCCCTGGCCTGAGTAGTCGAGCAGTGAATGTGACGGAGCAGCAGCTGCAGGGAGAGGTGAAGGGTGGAAGTCGCCGGTAGTGGGTGGGACTGGATACGTGAGTTAGGATCAAGTCACAAGGAGGGTTGTATCTGCTGCGAAGGGGTTTGAACCTTCTGTCAGCAGTGGGTACAACCGGAGTTTCATGCGCAGGAACAAAGGCGGTTAGTTCCCTGCAGCTGGCATCCAGAAGGCAGAGGGACGAGAGAAGCCAAGTGAAACATAAGCTACTCTAAGGTCCTTTGAATCAAATGAAAACTTTGAAAACTCTTAGGATTCATTGATCTTCAGCCATTGGCAAAGTATAAAGTATGAAATCAAATCGATGAATCAAAGTTTTGATACATGTTTCACTCTTGTGTGAGGATCAGGTGTTTACAATATGTGGGTCTCCAGTCTTTGGCCTTGATGTAGTTGGACCTTTCAGAGCTGGCACCTGGCTGGATGTGCCACAGCATGTCTTGCAGCAGTAATATATTAGGTTAATAAAGCAATTATTTAATTGACTCTAATTTCACAGGCATTCCTATTAGCTAAAGGAAAGTGGTTCAATCACTGTTTACATTTGTAAAGCCAATATTATGGTTTAAATTATGGCCTTTGGATGAATTTGAAAATTGAAGCCTGATAATCCTTAAAGCAATATTTACAGAGGACTCTTTGTACAGAGTAAAAGGAATGGAGAAATGAGGATGTTAAATAAGGAGCTTTTAAATATTCATTTTGCAATCAGCTTCCCTCATTTCCTGGCCACTACCTACCTTCGTAAGTTTTGCTGTAGAGAATACCAAACTTCTTGCTTTAATTTTCCTGTGAAATATAAACTATTATTTCATATTCTCTTTTCTGATTGCAGAAGTTCCAAATACAATAATCACAATGCACATATTCTTCTTCATAGAATTTATGCTAAAATTTAACAATTAGACATTTGGGATATAGAGTTTTTTATTTAAAAGGCTCTCTACATGCAGCCCTTCATGAACTCTACCCAGTCAGGCGATCGTACAAATGCTAAGCTTGATTTCTAAAACCTCGCAGCCCTGAAAATTAAGGAAACTGCCAATGAGTTTCCATGAAGCACAAGATGGTGGAGGTGATTGAGATAGATCTCAGACTTTGAAAATGAATGACACAAAGAACTTAAGTGAGGCTTGTGAAAATTTGAAGGAGAATAAAATCACTGGGAAAAAAAGACAACTGAAACATATAAGCTGTGGAAATCAGACATAACTATCAAACAAAATATTTGACTACTTATACTGAAGTAAATGAAATTAGCACCATGGAGAACTTCATTTATTTCAAGAAATGAAAAAAATACATTTAAAGCATCCAGCCAAATGAAAAATAAGAGAACAAAATTCAGGTGATGGTAAACTTCTCTGAAGCATAAAATGCCTTAAGATAATGGAGCAGTGTGGACAGCATTGCTTAGCATCATTCTGTCTTATGGGACTGACAGAAAAATGGTGAAAATAGTACATAAATTTCTACATACCCACAGTTCCCTAATGCTGACAGCTTTTTAATTTTTAATTTTTTTATTTTTATTTGTTGGTACATTTTATATACAGCTCATAATCACACTCAACATTGGGGAATTTGTACCAGTATATGACAGAATTTAATTCTCATTTTTACCCATATCCCTACTCACCCACAACCTGAGACCCCTTATATACATGCTATTTCTTTTTCTTTCCAATTCATATTTATTCTTTCCCCTCATTACGTTCTCCTACCACATTCCCTTTGAGTATTTCCTATTTCACAAAATCTATCATACATTCTAGAACTCATTGACATCTACAAGTTGTCATACCAGAGAATAGATATGGTATATACATATGTGTGATCTATTCATTTCACTTATTAGCATGTCCTCAAGTTGTATCCATTCGCACATAAATGAATGAAACTTGTCATTCTTTATGGCAGAGTAATATTCCATTTAGGGGGGGAAAACCCCCACATCTTCTTTATCCAGTCTCCAGTTGATGGGCATAACCAAAGAACATTTATTGAAACTAAGAGACTTACCTTAGTTCACAACAAGACTGTTCCCTGAATTATAGAGCTTTTTTCAGACTTTCACAGTTTTTCCATGAATGCCCTTTTGGTGTTTGAGATCCCATGTTCTGTTATGCTCTCTCCTTAGTTGTCTCCAACTAAATTGTATGCAGAAACTCTAGAGTCTTTGTTTTTCATAATCCTGATGCTTTGAAGGTTACTGGTCTTTGATCTTGTAGGATGTGCCTCCAGGTGGTTTTGTCTGAAGCTTTTCCATGGTTAGCGTAAGTTTGTGCATTAGTGACAGGGAAGCGATAGACGTGATAGGCCCGTGGCAGTGTGCCGTATAACGTCATGATGTTTTACCACTGGTGCTGTTGCTCTTGCTTGCTGGGTTAAGTTGGTTTTTGTTCTGGCTCCCACTGTTCAATTGCTTTTTCCTTTATAGTTACTAAATGTCTGGAGACAGATACTTTGATGTTACGCAGATATCTTATTTTTCTATAAAGCTCCAAGCACTATAGCTTGCATCATCGTGTGGCAGTTGTACTTATTCTAATAATGATCTGTTTCCTTCTTCCCTTCATATTTATAAATTAGACTTAACATTTAAGGGAATTTGCCATTTGCCCCTCATTTACTCATGTATTTATAATAGTGTGGATTCATGAATATTTACTTGATCACTTAGAGTCAGTGCTGTCACTATTTTATTACTCAGGTTATTCCAAATTTAGCAACTGATAGCTTTTCTCTAGTGGCTCTGATGCTCTTCCCATGTCCTCCATTTTTTTTCCACCTTGCTACTTTTAGATGGTCCAGGTTTATATAATATTATCTGTGGCCCCAACTCAAGAATAGTCTCTTTTTCCAAAAAGGCCATTTTCTTTTCCTGGAGATAGTAATATAGAAGCCAGGATCTAGGAACTGGCTGTACTACTAGGGTAGCTTTTAGTCCTTTTCAGTGCCTTCGAGCAAGGACAGACATGAGGGATTACTGACTAATGTGTGTGCACCTATCATAACCTAACAGGGTTTGTAAACAAGTCTTTTGGACTTTAGCCTTAAAGTAACCAGTCAAAATTAATCATTCTGGAGTTTCTTAGGTCAGGTACTTTCTCCTTATCTCTTCAGGGTAATTATTGACTCATTTGTAATATATATAGTAGATTCTTTTATGTAGAATTTACTGTTTGTGTGTGCAGTTTTATGTATTTGAAAAATATATACAATCACCACTGCATTCCACTAGAGAACAATTTCACCGTCTCTCCAAAACATGACTCAGCTTTCTACGGTCAATTTCTCCTGCCCTCAAGCCCCTAGCAACCAATAATATGTTTTCTTTCATATACTTTTGCCATTTAGAGTCATTAAAAATGGAATCACACAATCTGTAACTATGTTGTTTACTGACATCACATAGGAAAATAGACAAGATTTTTTCTTGCTGTTGTGTAAATCAATACTTTATTCATTTATAAGGCTGAGTCAAAATATTCTACTATGTAGAATAATTTAAAGATACTTAGGATGTTTGTAATATTTGTTTTTTGTGAATAATTTTTATTTTTGGCTATTCACCTAATTCTATGTGAAAATAAATTTTCTTTAGGTGGATAGCAAGGAACAGGATAACTGAATCATACATTCCCAAGTAGTTGTATCATTTTACCTTCCCATTTGTGTATATAGCATTTGTAATATGAATTTTTTCTTCTTAGCCTGTATTTAATAGCAGCAGAATTTCTGTTATCAGAGTTCAACAATTTTAACATCAAATATTTTTCTTGGAGAAAATTACTTAAAGCTACTCCATAGGTGAAAAGGAAGTCAAAATTAAGGGCTTGAAAATAAATTTCTAGCAAAATATTACAGCAAAAAAATGGAGCTTTCTTATAAAATATCTATGAAGACAGATTACATCATATATTAATAGTAAAATCAGTACCCATTAAGATCAATGAGGGACAAAAATTCTTATCTCTTTACATAACATTATTCTAAAATTTCTGCCTAGTACAGCAATACAAAAGTGAGAAATAAAAAACAAACTAACCAGTGAAAAAGTAAAGAGGGAGAGGTTATAAATGATAGGGGATGTTTCTTAGAAAACCCACCAAAGCCAGGCAAAATCCTCACAAGCAAATCAATAAGGTTATGAAATAAAGAAAAATATTGAAAAAATGGCAGTGTCTCAATAAGAAACAGAAGAGACAGTGGGAAAATCCTGTGAATAACTATCAGTACATATAGTCCAAAATTTCTAAGAATAAATTTATCTAAAATATGCAAGAAAGTAAGAAACCATAAGGAACTATAAAACTTCTTAAAATATAGAAGATTTGGAAATTTACTATTACACTACCATCCATCAAGTTATTCACTTGATTACTTATCCAAAATTTTTCACTAAGTTTCCACGTGAAGTTACAATCATTATAATAATGATTATACTTACTGTCTTATCCCCTGTACCTGATGTATTGCTTCACAAATTCTGGTTTCTACATAGTACACTATTTTGTTCAATTATGAATTCTGTGAAGTTTTAAATAACCTATAGCTTCACAGTTGTTGGGAAAAATGTAGAGCAGTCCATTACCAGTGCCTAAAAATTTGCAATGCCCACCCACTGACTATAGGCAGATTCATGGCTCATAAGTTCAAGCACAGATACCACAGTTCTGCACTGCGATCCTTCTTCATTTTCCAGTGCCACAGTTAACAGACTCACCAGAGCTGACAGAACCTAGAAGACTTTAGAGGACTTTAGATATGAAAAAGTCTCATATCTATAAGAAGTCTAACCACACTTCATCATTTCAATTTTTAGACCCTACTTGTAGTATTGTGTGCCTAGGAAATGAATGCGAAGAGGTTATGAATTATAGTTATTTAAGAGGAAAAGCCTAGAGAACAGACCCATAGAATCTAAGAGCAAATTAAGGTGAACTGTTTACCATTGAGTCTTCTGTCTGGAATCTTTCTGCTTCCATGTGATGTAGAATATGAGGATTGTGATGATTCACAATAGCCCATTATTTGAAAGCTTTAGTTTATGTTAACTTTTTCCTCTTAAATTTGGCTGGTAATGTGACCTATATTTTAAAATAATCGAATGGTAATGCCGGACGTGGTAGCTCACGCCTGTAATCCCAGCACTCGGGAGGTAGAGCCAGAAGGATTGCTGAGTTCGCGGTGGCTTGCCTGGGCACCATAGTGAGCTCAGGGCCAGCCTGAACTACAAAGCGAGACCCTGTCTCCAAAAAAAAAAAAAAAAAAATCGAATGGTATCATAACACTGGCTAAAGCTGGCTAAGTAGTTGAAATATTGAGCTAAATGGAACACATTTTATTTACTTAGTCTTATCATTTTCCAGTGTTTTATTATGCATGGGTATATGTGTGTATGTGTGTATTTATGCTTTTATGTATTCACTGAGGATATGGATGTTGAGTAGTAATTTTCCTGTGTAGTGATAATGTCACAGTTACTTACTGACAGAACTAATATGAATTCTACAGAGGTATATTAAAGTTTTGTGAAAATGAAGTTAGAAACGCAGCATATCTCCGTACCTATGTGTCTGTTTGTTGTATGAAGCAGTATAAGGTTAAGAAGAAAATTTCCATACTGAGTACTTTTTGATGGTCAAGTGTTTATTCCGTTGGGTCATTAATGTGCTAGATTCCCAGCATATTCATTTGACATAATTCATTTTCCAGCTAGTGTTAAAGAAATGGTCTGTGGAAGGCTTTTTACACTTTTTAATGATAATTATGAGTTGTTAGTTAAGACCCTCTTGAGTATATCCTGTTGCTTGTAAACAAAAAGGCTGGCAAAGTCTGTGCTGTTAGTTCCTTAATTTTCAATGAAATTAGGGGTATTAAATATCAACAGACGTTATCGTTTCTATTGCATATTGCTAGATCAATAAAGGGTTTTAGCAACAAAGAAAATTTAATAAATTAGATATGGAAATCAGAATTATAATATGGTAGCAGGAATTCATCACATGTAGACATTGGTGAGGTTATTTTTGAATGTCATCTCTATAATTGAATTAGACTTGCTGCATTTTGGTTAAATTTATAGGATAGAGAAAATACTACAAGAAGCAAGATAGAAGAAAGTGAAATATCTTTGTTTACTAAATATTTCAATATCAATTGCTTATTGTTTAATGCTTTCTAGATATTTCCCTAATATATGAATTATTCAAACTTAAATTTTCATAGTTAAATATAGAAAAAGGGCCGGGGGCATAGCACAGTGGTGGAGTGCGTGCTTAGCATGTTCAAGGCCCTGACTTATGTGTAAACAAGTCAATGGAAGTATTTGAAATTAGAATTTAAATTAGAGAAAGAAATTCAGAGGATTAAAAATAAAGGCAATGTCACGGGTCTGTGTCAGTAAGGAGGAAGGTTTCTAAGAAATAAGACCTTTCTTAGAGATGCTTAGTAGTCATTGTGTTGGAGTTTCCTTTTGGGAGTTAAACAATGTACTGGACTTTTTCTGATACCAAAAAAGCTCTGGAGCTGTCAGTTTATAGCAGTGATTGTGGTGAACCCACTGCAAAAATAAAGCATTATTAGACAAAATCACACCTTAAGCTGTGATGACAGATATTAAAATGACTGAGCATTTGAAGAGAAAATGATCACAGCCGGATATCTGGAAACAATGAGATAAGAATCTATTCTCTGGGGCCGGAGGGTTAGCTCAGTGGTTCCGGCGCCTGCCTCGCAAGCGCAAGGTCCTGAGTTTGATCCCTGGAAACACATACAATGCTGGGCGTGGAGACTCACGCCCACCAGCAATCAATACCACATACCACAGTGCCGGGCATGGTGGCTCACGCCTGTAGTCCCAGCACTCAGGAGGCAGAGACAGGAGAATTGCTGAGTTCGTAGCTTGCCTAGGCTACATAGCAAGCTCAGAGCCAGACCAAACTACAAAGCGAGACCTTGTCTCAAAATAAATATATAAATAAATAAATAAATAAATAAAATTTTAAAAAAAGAATATATTCTCTAGAGATGACAGAATTTTAAGCTTTGAGAGATAACACGTTGGATAATTGGGAAAATGTAACAGAGGGTCAGTGTCTTATTAAATTTACAACCTATGGGGGACTTTGCTCAGAAAAAATACCAGTGATCTGGGTTGAGCCACTATTTAGTGCTTTCCTGAAGAGTGCTACTGGGAAATGCCTCATAAGTAAGGTCTGTAAGCAAGGCAGCTCTTTGGAGCAAGTTTTTATTTTTTTTCCTTTTAATCAAGGTAAATATGAGACCAATGATATGCTAATCCCAATATGGTAATGAAATGGAAAGAGGTTAGTCAGGATCATAGCTGTGGGTGTTAGTCTATCCATAAATTGTGTTTAGGACAGAAGATGTTTAAATTTTTTTTTAAATCCATACTATTAAAAGTATTCCTCCTGTCTTCCAACAGTCATTCAACTGAAAGGTAAATCAAAGGGAATTAACTGATAGGACCAGTAACTGGATGTGTTAATAAAAAGGCTGAATAAATGAACAAAGGACAAAATTTTTTAATATAAAAAGAGTACAGTTTTCAGATGTGTTTGACCTCTAAGGGCAGGATGAGTTTGCTGGGTTTTCTAGCGATACTCACATTTGAAATGGTATCACATTCGTTTTTAGCTAGTACACAAACAAGTCCCATAGTTTTTATAAACAGGAAAATGTAATTCATAATTTACAAGGTATAAATTCTTTATTCTTTAAGTCATGGGGCTGCCACATCAACAAATGTAACTCCTTAGCAAATATGTCTTATGTTTATATTTATGAAATGCACACAATTGACACAGAATCCAAAAGGGAGTAAGTAAGCATTTTAAACATATATACATATTTACTTTGATTTGCAAACTCCACTCTGGAAAATTAAATTAGAAACAAGAAAAGAATGTGAGCAAAATGTCCTTAGAATTTCAATTTATGTTGGACTTGATGTTACTTTTATGGATTTTGCCAAAGTATTTTTTTTTTTTTTTTTTTTTTTTTTTTTTTTTTTTTTTTTTTTTTTTTTTTTTTTTTTTTTTTTTTTTTTTTTTTTTTTTTTTTTTTTTTTTTTT